>VZTF01003396.1:0-118817 GCA_013397755.1 Cnemophilus loriae
CCCCGCTCCGCCACCCCCCGGGCGGGAACGGGCGCCGGAGCCGAGTTCGGCGGTGCCGCTCCCGCTCCGGCTTCGGCCGGGGCCCTGCCGGGTCCCTGCCGGAGCTCCGGGCACGGTCCCGCTGCGGGGAGCCCGGGGTTTTGCCGGGGCCCGGGAGATCGGCAGCAGCGGTGTTTTCCTGGTGCCTCCGATGTTCTGGGAGCCAGAGCGGCTGCCTGTCTGTCCATCCACGTGCTCGTCCTTGGGCAGCCCCACGAGCACACCCGGCCTAGGAGCTGGCACTGAGCGTGCCGTGGCTCCCAGCACGGGCTGGTCCCAGCTCTGCCTTGAGCACTTCCTGCCCTTCGTGCCTTTGAAACTTAGGGAATGTCAAACCGCGACTTCTTCCCTGCCACCAATAAGGTGCAGCTCGTCTGACAGCTGCCAGGTGAGACCTGATGCTCTCCTTCGTCTCCCTCAATTTCTCTGCAACTCACACTCTTCAAAGGCAAAACTTCTGTTTTTAAAAAAACAGAAAAAACTTCTGTTTTTAAAATCCCGTCAAAATATTTCATCTTTATTTCCAGTTGGGGAAGGTCGTGCCTGGGATGCAAATGGCTAAAAAAGAGGAAGCTTAAAAAAATGCCAAAACCAGACGCTGCCACGTGAGTCAAAGCAGGGAAAGCCTCGGGATTTTGAAGGTTTTATTGTCACGTGCTCCTGCACGGGGTGCCCGTCCTGCCCGGCGGCCCAGGGCTCGAAACCTCTGCTGACAGCCAGTGCCACCCTGACTTCCTCCGAGAGACCCCACAGGGCCGCCGGGGTGGTGCCAGAATTGGATCTTGGGGGCCCCAGTCCCTTCACAGCATTAAGTGGCTCGGACTTCTCACAGGAGAGCAGCAACTGCACGTGAAACTTTGATGACCACTGAGAAATGAGAGAGATCTGTGATAAAAAATCTTTGTTTAACGAATAGGATCAACAATTTCTCTACAGCAGTTGAGCAGCTTCGATTTCCATTCTATCCATATGACACAGCGTCTAATTCCATCTCCTGATCTGATCTCGGCAAAAGGAAGAGTCACCTGCCCTCGGTGTAAATATTTAGTACATAAAATACTGTCAAGAAACCCACTTTTAATAAATATCTGTAGCTCTCACTCCTATACACAAGTACTTTACAGCGACGTGCCGGGGAGAGCGCGGCCGGCTGGGCTGGGACGAGGTGGGATGGACATAAATTAATTATTGCAGTCGGATGCGCCGGGGCCGGGGAGGTCTGGAGTTGATCCGCGCTGGAAATATAAATATCTCTCACACCTTGAAATCCACGCTTCCTGTCGGGAAAAAAAATCCTCTATTTGGAGTCTTGTCGGCGCCTGTTGTGTCTCTGGGATGCTGGTTCGGCACGGACACAGGGAGCAGCTGGGAACCAGAACCCGCTGGGACTGGGACCAGGACAGCATTTGCAGAACCTACAGGCTCTGCACAAAGCATCACGTTGATGATACCCAGAACACCACCAACCCTTTCCTAGTGCCAGCAATGAAACTCCTATGCAAATGGAAGTCCACTTTTTATGCTAATGCTGCTTTAAAGCCCAGCCCTTGGAATGCTCATAGCCCAGAACTTGATGGCTGGCACCTGGCCATGGAACAACACAGGTGAACAGCTGTGGGACAGCACAAAACTCTTACAGTAACACCAATTTCCTGCATTTACCCAACAGCCGCAACGGTGCTCGTGCAATGTCTATTTCCAGAGAGACCCGAGTCCTGAGGGTTCATTTGGTCTGTGGCAAGTGTTTCATCGCGTGTCCATTTCTGGTCCTGCCTGCAGTGGGGCATTTCCTACAATGGGGGTGTTTAGAGCCCAAAACCACTGGGAGTGCTGAGGTTAGGGCTAACTTTTGGGCCCAGAGCTGGACAGAGCCCTTGGCGACCCCCCCTCACTGCCAGGAAGGTTCCTTTAGTGTTTCCTCTGCGTGTCCCAGCCGGCCAGGGAATGAGGGGCGGGAGGAGGCCGGGAGCACCAGAAAGTGAACCAGCACTTCTTGTCCTTTTTATTTACAGGGGACGACCTGTGCCCTGCAGTGCCCTGCCCGGGGCACGCAGCGTGCTCCGCAGTGTCCAGCGGTCAGGGAGTCACCCACAGAGCGCCGAACAGCCCCTTTCTATGGCTGTCCTGCACAAGCCTTCCCACTCATCGTTCCACAGGGGCGGCCCTCGGAAGCCATCGCTTCCCAATGCGCTCCTCGCCCTTCCTGGAGGTCCTGGCTGGCGCAGCAGCCCCCGCTGCCATGTTCTCTGCTGGCACCAGAGGCAGAGCCGTGGCCAGCGCCGAGGCACTACCAGAGCTGAGGCTGCTGCTGTTGGCAGGGGACTGGTGCAAGAAAGCCAACAGCCGTGAAGTCTTCCCAGCCAGAGGAGCTCTCCAGTGCGGAATGCTGGCACCTTTGGGCTCAGGGCTGGATGGCGGGATGTGCCACTCGGCCTGCTGTGCTTCAAAAGGCAGCCGGCTTGGAGAGCTGCTCCCAGGCAGAAGCTGAGCCTGGGCAGGCACCGCAGGTGTGAGCACTGTCGGAGCCCTCGGCAGGTTGCCCATATCCAGTGCTGCATCCCCCTCAGCCCCTCCGGGTGGTGGGAAGCTGCTGCTTCGCCGGCTGCAGGACTCGCAGCACAGCTTGTGGTAGCCAGGGATGGAGCAGTATCGGGCCAGCACTTCCATCTGGCAGAAGATGGATTTGTCTCCCAGGCAGGGCTCATCTGCAAAACAAACGTCCCAGGGATAGGAACCCAGTGATGGGCACTTGGGAAACGTCAGCACATAGTGTTTTTGGAGAAGCACAGACAGCAATTCCCAGTGCCGATCTCACAGAGCTCTCACACACACACACGGTTTGTTCTACCCACCCCAAATCCCTTCTCTTCCAGCCTGAGGACATCATCCATCCATCCATCCATCCATCCATCCATCCATCCATCCATCCATCCATCCATCCATCCACAGCAGCATTAAAGCCAAAGCAATCTTCCCTCACAGAAATTAAACCCCAAGCAATAGCCCTCAGAGAAGCCTTAAAATAAAACGTTAGAGTCAGATGAAGTTTTGTTTGGATTAAGTTTGGTGTTTTTTAGGGACCAGCTGGAACTGCAGAACTGATGGAAAGCTTTAATAGTGGGTCACACCTGAGGTGCCCTGAAGGCAGGGATGTGCATCCCTTTCCTCAGGAAAAAGAACTTCCAGATGCTCTTCGGGAAGCTTTGAAACAAAATCAGCTCTCTGCAGGGAGAGATGTCCTCATCTGGGCACAGGTGCTGCCTCACCACGGGCTGGAAGCGCATCCGGCCACCGCCTTCTCCTGCTTTAACATATCAGCTGGAGCCTGACCTCAGAGTGGGTGAAAATCAGCTCAGTTCCAAGGAACTCAGTAAAATCCCCCACAGGAACATCAGTGGGGCTGGGGAACAAGGGTTATAAATAGCAAATTCTATGGAATGTAAATCTGTCCTTGTCCCGATCCTGCTGAGCTTCCTCAGAACCCTTGCTGGTTCCTGACAAACCTGGTGCAAAAGCATCAGCTCTGCATGGGAATATCCGTGCTCCATGAGGCATTGTGAGGCTATTCCAGCCTCAGCATGGAATTCTGGGCTACAGATACACTTCCTTTTGCCTTTCCATAGTGACAGTGACCCTTACTCGGTCCTGTTCTCTCACGGTTCATTTTGGGGTATCCGTTTGTGCTGGTTCAGATTCCGCGACTCCACCCACAGCGTGGAGATTTGGGGTTATGCTTCTCTACTTCCAGCAGGTTCCGTAAGGAGCCCTATACTCATGCGATCCCTTTTTCCACTCTTCAGGTGAATTCTGCACAAGCCAGTGCCCCGTTCCCTCTCCAGGGTGTGAGTGCTCATGTCCTTCCGCTGCTGCTGGCGGTACAAATTCTCCCCACAGTTGGCACTGGCTGGGCGGGACCTGAGAGCAGGAGGGGCGGGAGAGCGGATCGGCTCCCCAGGAACTGCCGGGACACGAGGCTACCGGAATCTAATCTAAATCAACTAAAAGCGTTCTTTCTCTGCCAGAAGACAGGAGCCAAAGCAGATCCCACCTGTCCAGTCTGGGGGAAAACACCTGCACCTGCACCAGAGCTCCGACCCTGCTTTTCCTACCAGCTCCTGAGCAGTGTCAGGGCCACCACGAGGGAGTTAAAACCCCAGTAAACTCCAAATCCTACAGAGTGAATAATCTAAAGAAAGAAATGCACTGTTGTCACAAAAAGCTTCAAAACCTGTTAAAAATTCTATGAAAACAATGTAATGGATTCCCAGGAACCTCCTTAATGCTCTTGATTCCATGTTAATGCATTCTTACTCCCTCACTTGGCAGCTTACTTAGGTAAGTAGAACGTACCGTGGGATTCAGGGGTCAAGCAGGGTTTGTTTTGGATTGACCCTTACCTCAGGCCCCAGTCTGTGCCAACACAGCTTGGGCCAGTGCGGTTAAACCCCGTTTGAGCACAGGGACAGGACAGACCCCGGTGTGGGGAGCTGTGACATGCAGAAATCGCTGGACTCTGTGATCCCTCTGCCAGCACGGTGCTCTCCGGGTAGGAATTACTCCCCCCACTGCAGCCATTTCAGCCGTTCTCTTACCATCACAAGGAGCGAGTTTACAAGCCCTCACGGACTCCGGCCGTTCCCCCTCGCACCGGTCCCCAGCACGGCACAGGACCTGCCGGCTCTCCGTCCCCTCCCCGCAGGTCACTGAGCACTGTCAGATACAGAGGGCACAGGTCAGGGCATCCTGTGTCATAGCACTTGGCAGAAATTCCCATGTCCCAGCCATGGCTTTTGAGACAGGCCAGTGCTGCCCCCACCCACTGCTGCCCACCTGGGACCAGGGCCCAGCTTTCCACGGCGCGGGGCACGGTGCCCGGTTGCAGGACCGCCGGCTCTCGGGGCGATCCCCGCTGCAGAACTTGGCATGGACGGAGCGATTGGTGCCGTCTGGAAGAGGCTGGATGCAGCGCACCGTGCGGAGCTGGTAGCCAGAATTCCCACAGGTTTTCGTGCAACGCTCCCACTCATACGCTGCCCAGCTGGGAAGGGAAATGGAGTCAGACGCCGTCAACTGTTAATCTTTTTGTCCTGCTGTGGCTGCCTCATCCCTGGAGCAAGCTCGTCTAGTGGAAGGAATGCCCTCCCATGGCAGGGCGTTGGAATCAGATGAGCTTTAAGGTCCCCTCCAACCCAATCTATTCCACGATTTCATTATATATATACATACATACACATATATAGATACGTACTACAACCACCCAATCAGATCAGTATCCATCCTTACACAGGTAGAAACTCCCCTCCATATGCAGGAACTACAGGCTGGAAAGCTGTCAGCATCCCATCAAATTCATCCCACCCAATCTGGCTGGGGCTACCCTGTCTCAGGGAGCAATCCCTGCTCTCCGTGCCTAGCCACACTCACAGGGGCTCTGTGCACTCCTGCAGGTTGCACATCCTACGGATGGGCTTTGGCTTTTTGCTGCCTTCACAGAAGCTTCGATGAACCATCTTGTTGTCACTCTTCCTGCGGCACCCATACTTGGTGTACTGGAACCCTGGGAAACACGTCAGAGAAATCAAGAGAATCAGGTCCTTGTTAGAACGTTTGGTTTAAATAGGGTTTTCTGGCCTATTAAATGGGTTTACAGGACAGGTATTTCGGTATTTGCATTCCCCATTCTTTGCCATTAAGAGCCATGGACAGACCATGAGTACAGGGAATGCTCAGGAGCATCAATGCCTGAGCTTGGGCATCCAAAGTGGCTTTGGGGTCTGAATTTAAACACCTAAAGAAGCCTTTTTCTTCCTAGGCTGGAAGTGTGATACCTAGGAACAATCATGCACTTCAGGTATTTTAAGCTTGAGCCCTAAAATAACAAACCGCTGTTAAAAAAGGGAAGCCAAGAATCAAAATCATTCCTTTCCCCCAATTTTTTGGTAATTTGTCCCTTGTTACAGGTGCCTCATCCCCTGCTCACCTCCACCGCAGGGTTTGGAGCACTGGGACCAGCTCTTCAAGGCCCACTCGAAGGAGTCCGTGTCCTCCCGCAGCACGTTGTTGCTGTGGATGGTCGGCACCGAATCCTCGTGGATGATGTATCTGTAAGTCAGGCTGGATCTGGTGTCATTCTCCCGAGGAATGATCTACGAATAAGCAAACATAAACCCAGCACTGCTACTGATTCGTCCGCCAAGTACAGACACCAAGGTCTGGCTCTGGGATGGTCCTTAAGGCCCCTCCCAAGGCCAAGTCCCGTGTTCCCAGAGCTGGACACGTCACCCACCAGCACCACCACGGCGTCGTGCAGCGGCCCGTCCGTGTGCAGCGTTTCCGTGTCGTCCTCGATGCTGTACTCCCACTGCACGCCCAGATCGATGAAGGATCGGGATCTGGCCTCCTCCCCTTTCCCATTCAGGATATAGTGTCCTGTAGCCTGGTTCTTGATTGCTGGGAGGAGTGAGAGCAGAGCCTGTCGTGCCTCCCCCGCACTGGCAGCAATCGCGGTGGCACGGGGAGGGGTATTTCCATCAGATTACGAAAATAACAGATTTTCATCACATTTTACTTTCCTCTGTGCACACAGGTGTGTCCCAGGTGCTAAAATCTATGAGCAATACTGAAATCTGTAAGTGAAGAGATGGGGAATCGGAGCCCTGTGGAACTGCCTGGGTTTGGGCTTCCACAGCACACCTCAACAGCCAGGTCCAGGGGGGATTAGGATGATGATGCTGCTTCAATTAGAAGCCAAACCATTAAAAATTGGAATCACAGAATGGTTTGGACTGGAAGGGACCTTAAAGTTTAATCATCCAGTTCCAACACCCATTAAGAGATGGACCATCATTTTTTCTTCCGTACAGCTTTTTGCAATGCACCATAGGAATAATTAGAAGATATTGAATTTGATTCACCCTGGAAGTGCCCACTTTGATGTGAGTCATCACAATCTTTGGTTAGTAAACGTGCAAATTGGGGTCAGTTCAGTATTTCGGAGAATTCAAATGAGCAGACGTTTGTTTGCTGAGCTGCAGGACTGCAGGACTAAGCCCTGACCACGCAATTTGGAAAGCCCACATTTACCCAACCCCTTCACTGGATTCTCTCATCCCTCAAGTTCTCTATCATGAGCACCCCGTGCTTCTTCTCAAGCCTCCTACCAAACTTGAGCAGAGAAACACTTACCAAGAAAGTGAGGAGAGGCCTCGTCTTCTTGGATAAACACATGTCGAGCCCCGGGAGGGATATCAAACATCTTAAGGTACCCTTTGGCACGTGCAGGGTCAGCGGAGGCAGCAGAGAGGAAAAGAGAAAGGAACAGCTATGGTCAGGAGCGGAGGGCACGGCCCAGCTCTGCTTGCAGGAGAGGGCATCCAGCAGCAACCGATGAGCAGGGCCGGGAGACATGGAGCCAATCAGTTTGTAACATGTGGGACAGGCCTTCCCACTGCTCTTCTCCTCCAGGGAGAGAAGAGACACCAGTTACAGATCGATTTGCCACTTCCCAGCTGGCATCACTTTAATATTTACAGCCGTGCTGCTCCAAGCAGCATCTATCAACAATGCAGGCAAAAAGATGTTTCCTGTGTTCCTCAGCACACGAGGACACAAGCATAAGTCTTCCTCAGTATTTTCCCAAATCAGTCCTCAGCCAGGATGCTGGACTGGAATTTACTGACTGCCCTGTGAGATGGTTACATCTGCAGTGAAAGTAAAAAGTTGTTCCCAAAGAAAAGTATTCTTAGTTTCAAGTCCAATTATTTACCGGTGCAAATCACAGGTAATTAGTGTAAAATTAAGGAAGCACTGCCATTAGGGAGACTAGAATCCCTTCTAGGGATTGGTCAGAGGTACTCATAGATCAAGATTTACTCAAGAGCCCCATAAGCTCTCTGAGTGCATGGCATTTTCATATTCCTGTTATTTTCTTTTTAACAACTGCAGATTTAATTATGCAAGAGCACTGGATTCTGCGACTACTGGATGTACTGGCAGTCTGTCCTGCCCCTGACATACACAGCTCTTGAGAAGATCAAAGTGAAGGAACAGAAGAGCCGGGAATAGGGAAAATCATAGTGCTGGCTGAACAGTGGCTGTGCCCAATAGCATTTCCAGTCTTTTCCCCCATCGCCTTTAGAGCACAGGGAACATCGAGTTTTTGCCTGGTTTGGCATTACCTGTCCGTGTCTACAGGAAGACGGAAACTGCCATTCCCATGGATGCCTCTCTCCCTACAAGCTGTTGCGCTTACCCAGAATGTTTTTAATCTCCTTTGTCCCAGAAAGGGAAACACTGTGAGCTCCTCTGGGTAAGAGAAAGGCTCCTCTGGCCTTCCCTTAAACAGAACACTCGGAATTAGTGTCCTGAGAGCCGAGTCCGGTCATTCCACCGATTGGGTGTCACCCAGATGCTCTTTACAAGCAAAAAATATAAATTACATCATAGACAAATGCATTTACAGCAGATCTGGACGCATCCGGGCAAGACGACCAGTCCACGGAAGTCAGACAATCCGGGCAGGATTTTAAGTTGGATACTTGCAGGTACTGTTTTCTAGAAACTCGAATTCTTTCTGGCATCTCTTGCTTACATGTTTCCCTATAGAAAGAGGTCAATTAGCCTTCTTAACGACCAGATTACCCACGCCAGGGAACAACTATCGGCATTCCCTGAACACCTCCATCAGTTCCATATCCATCCACAATCACGGGCCGACGGACAGCAGCCCATCCTGAAGAGGCTCAGAGACAGGCCTCCAGGGATGGTGTTACGTCCGTTATTCCCAAGGTCTGAGTGATTATGGCATTATCCCATGTCTGTGAGTGTGACACAAACCCCAGAGCCAACAGGAGCTCCAGCCAGCTGTAGGCAGATGCTATCCCTACCGAGCTTTTTGGGAGTGCGGGTGTAGGTCCCCTTCACGGTCCGGCAGTGGGAGTCGTCCCCGCCGCAGACCCCGCACTGGTCCTCAGCCTTGCTGGAGCCAATTTCCTTGTCACAGCCCACTTTCTGCAGAAAAAAGGGCAAGACTGGATATTAGGAGGGAATTCTTTCCTATTAGGATGCTGAGGCCCTGGCACAGGTTGCTCAGGGAAGCTGTGGCTGCCCCATCCCTGGAAGTGTTCAAGTCCAGGTTGGACGGGGCTTGGAGCAACCTGGGATAGTGGAAGGTCATGGCAGCGGGGTGGAACTGCTGATCTTTAAGGTCCCTTTCAGCCTAAACCAGTCTGGGATTCCATGATAAGAAACAATCAGGGGAAGAGAAGTGGAGCATTTCCATGGAATAGGTCTGTGCTGTTCTCTAATTTAAATCTCACGGAATGAGAGGAATACAATGCTTCAAATGTAGAATGTAGAGACATCTGCAAAGTCTCTCTCTGCCCGTGAGCTGTTCCCATGAGTTGTCCCGGACAAGCTGCCACTCACCACGCATTCCCCACGGACACAGATGCTGTAGGGATCCTTGTAGGAGCAGCGAGTCCCGTCGTGCACCGGCTGCTTCATGTGAGCCACATCCCCCGTTTCTCTGGACTGGCAGTACAGGTGACATCTCTTGGGAGCTATGGAGCCAGGGAAAAGAAAGGACTGCATGGAGGACAGTGATCCAGGTGTGTTCCTGACAGCTGTCCCACAGACGGAGCAAGGAGTGAAAAGGGACAGGCAGGTTTAGGGGTGAGGATGGGGGCAGAGCAGTGGAATGGGGTGGTTTGGGAAGGAACACGTGGATTGTGAGGAATTTTTTGGGGAAAATGGGGATGTTTGGGCAGAAACCTGGCGATTTAGGGCAAAACTGGTGTTTTTGAGATACAATGTGGCCATTTCAGTTAACAAGTATCAATTTTAGGGAGAAACAAGCAATTTAAAGTCATAAAGGTGAATTTTAGGGCCAAACTGGGGGCTTGGCAGGATATGGGGGATTTTGGGTAAAAATCAAAAAATTAGGGCCAGACTTGTGATTTTGAGACATAATTCTGCAACTTTGGAGCCAAAATGTCAATTTTAGGGATAAAGGGAAATGTTTGGGGGGAAAATTGGGACTTTGGTAGTAAAAAGGGCAGATTTTGGTCAGAGTAGGGAAAATGTGGGTTAAAATCAGGGATTTAGGGCAAGTCTGCTAATTTTGAGACATAATGTGTTAATTTAGGGTCAAAACTGTCAATTTAAGGGATAAATGGGGGGGGAAATTGATTGTTTGGGGCTAAAATGGAAAAATTTGAGTCAGAGCAGGGAATTTGGGTATTAAAATCTGAGATTTAAGGCAAAACTGTTGATTTTCAGACAAAACAGACAGATGGGTGGGGAGAGAACCAACTTATTTGCTTTTCTGGGAGTTCTGGGCCTGTCCCTGAGATATCCAGGCCATGGGGAATGGCTTCAAACCCTTTCAAGTGTCACTAAAGGCCCAGAGCAGGACGCACGGTCGGGGTGCTCGTAGGGCAGCCAGTGGTGTCGGCTGCCCCGGAACTCGAAGTGGGAATTGCGCTGCTGGCACTGCTGCGCCCTGAAGTCCTCAAAGTGCTTCGGACACTCCTCGGTGCTGCACAGCTGGAACTCAAAATTGACCCCGGCGCAATCGTCACCTCCATTGATGGGCCTGTGAGAAGAAAACATTCCAGAGATTCTCCTCAGGGAGAAATTGTTCCCTGTGAGGGTGGGGAGGCCCTGGCACGGGTTGCCAAGAGAAGCTGTGGCTGCCCCTTCCCTGGAAGTGTCCAAGGCCAGGTTGGACGGGGCTTGGAGCAACCTGGGAGACTGGAAGGTGTCCCTGCCCATGGCAGGGGGGGGAATGGGATGGGCTTTAAGACCCCTTCCAACCCAGACCAGTCTGGGATTGTGTAATTCTATGGAATTCTTGGATTTTCCAAAAATGACCCCACTTAAGGGGGGCTTGAACGGAATGTCCACCCAAAACCTCAATGCCACTTCAAGTGACCCCTCTGAGGACCCCCAGGCGGGTGCAACTCCCACACCTACATTGGGTTGTTGCACTGGCGCGTGCGGAAGCGAACCCCAGTTCCACAGGTCCGTGAGCAGGAGCCAAACTTGGTCCAGGGTCCCCAGTGTCCATCCTGCTTCAGCTGGTTGGTGTTCTTCCACATGCAGTGACCCTTGTAGCACCACTGAGGGAATTGGGGCAGGAAAACAGGTGAGAACAGACACAATCCCCAAATCAAATGTATAAGCACAGTACAGGAACATTCTGCTGCTGCTTGCGGCACACTCAGATGGTACAAGTGCCTCTCCTGTATCTCAAAATAAAGGGAATTGGCTAAAAAACCCCAGGTATTTGAGTATAGTTTTATAATTGAAAATGGATTAGCAGCAGGACACCCACTAATGGGGATATTAAAGGGAAAAATCAGGCGCTAATCCTCAGCCTACACAAACATTTGCCACAGGGTGTCTGGACAACGAGTTCTGAGCAGCCATCCCACAGTAACAGCATCATCTGCTTCCCTGGATTCGTAAAGGCACTTGACAGAAACTCTGCAGATGAGACAGATCCCAGAAAATATAACAAAGAGGTTGCACCTCAGCTGGAATCTCTATGCCCAAAATGTGCTACGGCAAGCCTTGTACAGCTCCCAGAATATCCCAGTGGGAAAGCATGGCTCCCGCCTTCCCCATTGTTCTCGCTTCCCCCCGGGAATGCCAGGCAATTCCCCGCTTCCTTCTGTGCCCTTCAACCCAAATGGACATAACCGTTGGTTTTTTTTCCCAAGACAAACACAGTGCAAAGCCCAGACTCACTTTTCCTGGGGCACACTCTGTGCCATCGAGGGGAGGTCCTTTCTTGGTCTTGCAGAAGTAGGGGTTATCGGGATGGCTGCACCACAGCTGCTTGCATGGATCAAAGGTTCGGAACTGAAACACACAACAGTCATGAGATGAAATGCAGAACATGAGACTGTTTATACTTTTTGGGTAAGTAAGTACTTCTTGTGTTTTATTTATACTTCATTTGTATCTTTTATTTTATTTATACTTTTTCGATAAGGATCCAACCCAATCCATAGATTCCATCTCACACACCCCAGTGAGCCCAGCATCTTCAGGACAGCGCTTATGCCCTGCATCCCCCAGCCCTGGGCTAGTGAGAAGAGGAAAGAAGACACCCAGAAGTGGGAGGAACATGAGACTTTTTTTTCCTTTTCTTTCTTGAGATTGCTCCCGCCAGTCTGTGCCACATGGATCATGCTGCCACTCATTTTCCCATTATTCCACAGGACCCAGAAGACTGGGTTTCCCCCATAAATATCCCTCTACTCTGTAAAGATCTCTTCAAATACTCCATTAACTTCTCTCCAATGATTGTGACACTGCAGCTCTCCCATCAGGCCACGCCCCCTTGCTGCGTGTCTCTGCCTGGGTGCCCGGACGTACTGCTGTGCACATCCGATAGCCCACGCCGAAGTCAAAGCGGCACTGCTCATCCATGGAATAGTTGATGCCCGGCAGCTCAGGAAGCTTGGGCCAGTCATGCTCGAAAGGGTCGTCGAGAAGACAGTCGTAAGAGCTATGGAAAGAGACACGGAAAAAAATACCATGAGAGGATGTATACTCCTAATTCCTGCCCCACCCCTGGAAGTGTTCAAGGCCAGGTTGGGTGGGGCTTGCTTGGAGCAAGCTGGTCTAGTAGAAGGTGTCCCTGTCCATGGCAGGGGGTTTGGAATGAGATGAGCTTTAAGGTCCCTTCCAACCCAAACCAGTCTGGGATTCTGTGACAATCTGAGGCCTATTCCAAATCCCGCTGGAATTAGAGGGGTCTTTCCACAGACTTTCCATCCCCAGAGGATGGGCTATGGAATAGCCCCATGTAAGGACACAGCATTCATGGGTTGGAGCTTTTCTAAAAAGAGAGATTTGAAGGGAAAGACGGTCTGAAAAAAGAGGGATCAGAGACCAGCTGCACCGGGGAGGCCTTACTGGATGTATCTCCTGAGCTCCTGGCCGCTGCAGCGGGACCAGTGGTAGCGGTGGAAGGCGGCCTGCACCAAGGGGGCCATGACACTGCCCATCGCCGTCTCATCCCCACATCTGTTCCCTTGCCCATCGTGCTCCATGCCCAGCCTGGAACAAAGAACTCGCCTCAGAGCTACTGCAAAAACAACTGTAAGGAAACAGCTACGGAAGAGGTGCCAAATCTGACCCACCAGCACAGGTGGTTGGGGAGAAGGCAGTGGACACTCAAATCAGCTCCTGTCTCCACTGCCTGGACCTTCCAGGTCCCTTCCCGACCTTTCCCTCACCCCAGAGAAAAAAAGTTCACCCTCCCTCCCCTTCCTTTCTTCCCCTACTTGTCTCTCCATTGCTTGAACCACTACTGCATTCCCAGGGGGTTGGAAATAAAAGCGGGACAGCTTCCATAGAGCCATTAAACCCAACTCCTTCCGAGCAAGCAGGAGGTGCAGCACAGCATTGTGGTGCGATCCGATGGTAAAAGTTGCACTTACACGTGCCCAGTCTCATGAGCAACAACGAAGGCTGACGAAAACCCGTCCTCATGGTTGAGGGTGCAGCTCCGGACCGGGTGGCACATGCCTGTCACAGGAGCATATCCTACGGAGAGACATCAGGGCTCAGTCTTGTGCTCAGCACATGGATTTTAAATGAGAACCCCCAGTAAGCTTCCTCAGGAAAAGCTAACATTGCTCTAAGGCCAGGGCAGCCTGCCTGGCTCTTCATCCTGACCAGTGCCTGCTCTGACACATCCCAAACTCTGGGAATTCCTGCCCATTATCGTTAGTTCCCTGAGTCCAAAGGATGGATGCAGGTGTCAAAGCAGCTGGGATGTCTGTAAATGGAAATCTATGGTGAAAGATGCAGTAAAATAAAGGGAAGTAGAATGCCACATGCATTGAGGATCCCAGTGATCCCTGCACACACAGGAGTTTGAAGAGAGTTAAGAAGCATTTATTTACAACTCTCAAGAAAGAAATTCAATCTATGGTTGGATATTAAATGGCAAGGACTCATGGCAAGGTCTCCTTGCTTTTGAAAAAGCCTGTGGAATGAACAAGACGAGGAGCTCACAATGCAATCCCCAATTTTTCCTCTTTTCTGGCAGATGCCAGTCAAGAAACACCGAGCCCAGAGCTCTGCTCCAGGTCAGCTGCATTACCTTGCATACCAGCGGGCCCAAAATCTTGCCTGGTTAAGAAGATGGCATGGTCGTGGTGCTCGGCGTGGCTGGGGTCCGACTTCTGCTGCTGATAGGCCCAGCGGCACACGTTCTCCAGGCTGCGCGAGGGGTTCCCCCTTTCGATCAAGCTGATGGACTGAGAGAGCAACACATTACACCCAGTGGCTCCTAAAGGCAGCAAATTCAGGTAAGTTTGGATTTTCTACCCAGGAGATAAAGGTGGAGAAGCGGCTCGCTCACCTTCGCGTACCCCAACATGATCATTCGGACCAACACGACGTTGATGTGAACGCCCAGGGACTCGTCATGGTAAATTTCATTCACCTGACGAAGAAAAGAGGAAAAATTAAAAAGAAAAAAGCCCGTTGATGGTACCAAGGGAACTTCCAGTGCCACGGAGATGTTATTTCAAGTGCTTGTACCACTACAGTCCTCAGAAGAGGATTCAAGTCTCGGATCATTTCCACTCAGTGAAAAATGTAGATTCACTTCCTGTCATCACATACCCCCTCCACACGGAACTTTGGGAAGCACATGTCAAGCCTCCTCTCACGTTTAATGGCTCAGGGCTCAAAGAAAAGGGGATCGGAGAAAAGACTTCAAGTACAAACCCTGCAAATCACAGAATCCCAGACTGGTTTGGGCTGGAAGGGACCTTAAAGCTCATATCATTCCACCCCTCTGCCAGGGGCAGGAACACCTTCCACTAGACCAGCTTGCTCCAAGCCTTGTCCAACCTGGCCTGGAACTCTTCCAGTG
Organism: Cnemophilus loriae; assembly: GCA_013397755.1. Taxonomy (NCBI): domain Eukaryota; kingdom Metazoa; phylum Chordata; class Aves; order Passeriformes; family Corvidae; genus Cnemophilus; species Cnemophilus loriae. Next base: position 14,942 of record VZTF01003396.1, read on the forward strand.
CTTCTTGTTTTGAAGAGTGTTTTTTTTAGGAGCAACTTATACTGCTGCCCTACTTTTTCAAGATCAGTTAGAGTTCTGTGGTCACTTCTGTACTAAAAAGAGGTTTTGTGGAAGGGTAGTTAGAAAAACAGAATTATGCAGATGGGCCAGAAGTTGTCCTTCTTGAGGCCCTTCCCTGTGACTGGGAAGGTGAGAAATGTCCTGGCACCAGAGCGTGAAACATCTGCAGGTCCTCAATGAAGCTCCTCATTCCCCTAAAAACAAGATAAATATTATATTATGGGCAATTGGTGAGAAATAAACACCCCTGTTCAGAGGTTGGTGGGTTTGAGCAGGAGTTAGAAGGTTGTTTTATTTTTCAGTCAGGCTAAACAGAACTTCCCCTCAGTGAAAAAGGTCACTGGGAGTTGTCCAGACCATAGGCCCTGTCACGAGGATTTCAGCCCATGGTTTAAACCTGAAATCCCTGGAGCTGAGAGCAGTGTCAGCAGGGCAGTGGGACAGAGAATGAGCACAGAGCTCAGGCTGCCTGTCCTGTGAAGCAATCATCCCAAAGGTCAGTTATTCTTCTCTTATTGTCTCCCCATTAATGCAACAGCATTGCTCCCACAAAGGGCTGGGCCGGGATAATTGTTCACAACTTCCCTTGTGCAAGTAGACAACAGGGCAGTTTTCCAGACCCAGGAGTGACTTCCCTGGAGACAAAAAGGACCCTGGAGTTGACCTAAAGCTTCAGGTCTTCAAGATTTCCCCATAACCCCCGTTTTATCCCACTCTCTGGATGGCTCTGGGCAGCAGCGTGTCAGCTCGCCCTGGCTTCAGCCCCACAGCTGCTCCCAGCAGATGGAGCCGCAGGCGTGTAAAAAACATGGAAGTGGTTTGGGACATGGATCAACCCTGCTGCTCACTGAAAGGTTTTTAAAATCAAAAAGACAATATTCTGTAATAATGTGTAATGGAGATTTAATGTTGATGTTCCATGGAGTACGTGGGAGAAAGGAAATGATTCTCTGAGTGATGCTGGAAAACATCACATTGGTTGGGTTAAATTCACACAGGAATAATTTTTTTCCTCTCAGATTCTAAGTTCTCAAATTTAGATGATCTGTAAGCCCAAGGAATCATTTTAAAATTATTCCAGGAATAAAAAGAGTGTAAAACATCCAAGAACCGTTCCTACATCCATAAAATCATTATTAACAGGAATCATTATGAGAATAATTAGTCCCTCATCTTCATCCTTAAGAGAGCCATTGAGGGTTTAGAACACTTTTTCCTCTATATATTTATGCTTCAATCAGTTTTGCTCCAGAACTGCGTTGTGGGAGAAGCTCGGAATTACTAGAAATGCATCGAGTTTACATTTTTTCCTTACTGTTTTTCAAACGTTTCCAAATTCTTGGAATTACCCTCGAATGTGCCCTAGGAAAACTACTGTGAAATAGATGAATTAAAGGAACATCTTAAAAACAGAAAACTTTCTCCAGCAGCAGTCAAAATGATCCCATTGCTATTCTTCCCAAACCTGGTGCTCCTACAAGAGCTCCCAACAGCCATTCCAGTTCCCAAACAAGCTGCACAGTGCTTCGTAGGATACTCACGATGTTCATGAGGGTGAGGAGGTAGTTTTGGACGTGTTCTTTGCCGTGGAATCGGACAACAGAGTCATCCACCCCCAGCAGCACCTCGATGTTGTGGTCGTCGTCTCCCGCGTGGCGGCGGCGCCGCAGGGTCTCATTCAGCTGCTGCTCAATGCGGACGTGCAGGGAACTCAGTGCTCCGAGGCCAGCGAGGAGGGACTCTGCAAGGACAGTCTGCCATGAGTGGAGTCCTGATTCCTGTCCCATCCCTGGAAGTGTTCAAGGCCAGGCTGGACGGGACTTGGAGCAACCCGGTCTAGTGGAAGGTGACCCTGCCCATGGCAGGGGGTTGGAACTGGGTGGTCTTTAAGGTCTCCTCCAATTCAACCCGTTCTGTGATTCCATTATATGACCAATGGAATTCCAGTTCCATTTCAGAAACATCCTCCCACAAAGCATCCTTACCTGCAGAGTCACCACTTCTCTGGATAAAATACATCAGGAACCCTGAAGAAATTATTCTCGTGGTTCAGGGCTGGGAGAAATCACCGGAAAACCAATAAAAAAATTCATTCAACCACACGGGTCTGTAATTTATCACGGTTCTTTCTCCACACACAAAATCCAAAGCTGTTACTTCAGCTTAGGGCAGCGAAACAAAACATGCCCAGGGATTTTTGACAGGTGAAACCTCACAGCTGTAGGATACTTGGCTCTTCCCGAATCTACACCAGTACTCCAACAGTCCCTGAGCAATGAACATCAGTGAGGAACATCTCACGGTGTGCACAATGAGCTGCGTACTACGGTTCCCGTGTCCCTGCGACAGTCAGGAGCGTTCCTGTTCCTCCACTCTTCCCAAAAACACACAGGGATCTCCCTGCTCTATGAAGCCAGCTAGAGCAACCAGCATCCAGTGATGGAGAGAGCAGTCCTGCTTTCCACTCACACTGTAACAGGGCACTTTCCCCTACGATGACAAACTTCCAGCCCTTCTCCTCTGTGCTGGAATTAACGAATGCCAAGGCTGCAAGTCCACAAACTGGCCTTTCCGGTGTCTTCAGGCACTCTCAAGTATGCCAACCCCGGGAGAGCACACCAGTGGGAAAATCATACACCCACTCCAATTCCAAAAACCGCTCTGGCTGGCAAAGCTGCCAAGCGCAGCATCCAAGGGAAACCCTGGAACGCTGTCACGTTGCAGTGCCCATGGTGCCAACTTCCCATACCTTGCTGGGAAGTCAAGCAGTGGGTCCTCTCCCTAACTGCTGTGCCCAGTCCAAAAAATACCAGGTCACATGAGTGCTTTATCTATTCTCTTGTCTGTTTTCCATAATGCAGCACTTCAGTGACTTCAGTCCAACAATCAGGCTCAATCCCAGGTTACAGGTACTGCCGACTGGTGTTTCAGAGGATGCAGTCTGCATCCGTGGCCAAGCACTTAACAGAACATACGGGATCTAAGTCCATCGAGTCCAACTGTTCCCCCAGCACTGCCAAGGCCACCACTAAACCACGTCCCCAAGTGCCACATCCACACAGCTTTTAAATCCCTCTGGGGATGGGAAATCCATCACTGCCCTGGGCAGCCCGTGTCAGGGCTGGACAACCCTTTCTGTAAGAAATTTTCCCTAATGTCCAACTTAAACCTTTTCTGGCACATCTCGAGGCCATTTCCTCTTGTCTGATCACTTGTTACTTGGGAGAAAGATAACACACGAGGCAACAGTGAAGAAACATACAGAACCAGTCTGGCTGTTTGGGGATTTGAGCTAGACAGACTAATCCGTCCTAATCTCATTCTGGAATTAGCTGGTTTGTTACCTCTTCCTTTTTTTATTTGCTAGTCACCTGCATCACTTGTATCCCAATCTTACCTGTAGGAACAGATCAGCCCAGGCTCTTGTGCCAAGAGAAATGGTTATTCTGGGTTACAGCATGCGTTTGTCCTAGAGTGTAACTGTAAAATAATGGAACTACAGCTCTTTCCCTGCTATTAAATAAAGCTGTGATCTGCCCACATCTAATCTCATCAATGCTGTTATCAACTAACCCTCTGTGTACCTAAAGAGAACCCTCATCATCACTCACATGGGAGCTTCTTACCATCTTATTTCATATCATAAAATACATGGACTGAATTCTGTGCTAGTGATAGAAGCATTCCTTAAATATGTATGCATATACACTTTACATCCATCCATCCATCCATACATCCATCCATGCATGTTCCTCACATATGTTCACTTGCTCAATTGCCTAATTTAGCCTTTTTCTGAATACACAGCAAAGAGAAGTATCTAGGGAAGATCCACATCCTCACTAATTCAAAATTAAACTAATGAGAAATCAGTATGGAACCAATTGAGATCAATTTAAGTCCCTTTCCAAAGAGTGTGTTAATGTACAAAATGTCCCCAAGGACAGACGTGTTCTGCAGCTACTAAAAAATTCCATTCTGCTATTCTCAAAATAAGGAAACTAGGCCAGTCTTTCCTGTCACCACCTCCTGAGCCTTATTTTGAAGTGTGCCTTTTGAAAAACCAGCGAATAAAGAAAGAATCATTTAGTTCAAATGCACATTCCAAACAGTTCCAACAGAATTCTCAGGGATTTCCACACAAACCGTGTACATGCAACGTTTTTGTGGTGCTGCCAGTACTGCCTACTCGTGAGGGATCAACAACAGAAACCACCCAGGCCGTCAGGGCTAAGATATGATGACAGGATGTTCTCATTACGTTCTGGGATGTGCTGGAGCTCGTGTGCTTTGATTTATTAGGTCTTTAAAAAACAAAATCCTGGCAAGTTACACATTCTCCCTTATCTTTTCTTGAAGAATTGCCTGAAATTGCCTTTTACTCCAGAAGCACCAAATGACTTTCTACCACTACCACAACACTTCTGTGGCATGAAAAGAATGTGTCCTGTCCTAAGGTCCCTGCCCCAAAGCCCCTTCCCATGTGGAGCACTGACACCGGGACCCGCAGTCTTGACTCCATGATTTGGATCCTTAATATTGTCACTGTCTCTGTAGGAGAGTTTGCTGTTTGCTTAACTGCTGCCAAAACTTCTGCTTGTTTGTTTTCGGAGGCTGAGGGAAGAGTTTGTCTCTGCAGCGACCCCAGCTGAGCCAGCCGGCCATAAAAATAGAGTTTTACTTGATGTTTCACTGTATGTTCAAGGCTGTATCCGTGAAGTGCTTCCAGAAGCCCCTGCAGAGCGGCTCTCTGAGATATTTCACAATAAATAAATATTATCTGTGAACTTTTGATAACACAAAGCAAGCCAGCTCTGCTGCTGCAGAAATGCAGTGCAGTTACACAGAAGAGAACATTGGATTTAGCATTTCCCTCAGGGCAGACGGAAGAAATCCCTTGAGCATTAACGAAAACCAAACCAGAAAAACTCAGAACAACCCGCGAGTCACAGAGTCACTGAGTTTAGAAAAGACCCTTCTGACCATCGAGTCCAGCTGTTCACCCATCACTTCCCAGTCCCCATCAGCTGGATGTCGTCCACCACAGGAGGATGGAAGTGCTGCTGCACTCATGAGTCTCGGGATGCGGCAGATAAGGTTTGGTCATGGTGTCACCTCTCGTAGAGGTGTCTTGGTGTCAGAGGAGGTGTTAGCAGAGGACAAAGACACTAAAGCATTTCCTAATGGAAATAAAAATGCCAGTAACCAGGTTCAGACACAGCTCCACTTTCACAACAGTTTCACCCCACTAAGGAATGAAGAAAAGAGAGAGAAAAAGTTCTTGTGACTTCACACGCAGACCTCCTGAGATGATTAAGCTTGGAGAATTATCTCTGTTTATGTTCTCTTCCAGTGGGACCTTTAGAGTGACAGTGACCAGCAGAATGGCAAACAAGCATGGATTAAAGGAAGATCTGAACCCCAAGGCTGCCGGATTAGTCACAAAATGCATGAACTCCACGGGCCACAAACACAGACCCCATCTTTGTTCTTACACTTAAAAGAGCAAAGGAAACATTCTGAAGTGCCGACTGCTTCCAAGAAATATGTGCTTCTCTCGTACCTGAGCAGTTCCAGCTGCAGAGTGATTCTGGGAAGGAGGGAAGATTTCCTGCACTATATTCCTTGCTCTGACATCATGGGAAGGCTCTTCCCTTCGACACGCCATCAGCAAAAACAGCTCTTAGCCCTCATTTACACCAGGGCTCGATGCCAGCGGCACACTCAGGCAGCCACGTAGAAATGCATAATCCTCTACGTGTTTGAATTATGTTTAGAGCTAACTCGGGATAAACTTTTCCAATAGAAAAGGCTGGAATTTTACTCTGTAATTTTCTTGTCATCACTTCCTTTCCTGGCATGAAGCTTTCTAGGACTGCAGGTTATCCTTACCTGGCAGCAAAAACACACAGAACAAAGCCAGAACTTCAGGAAACTGTAATTAAATAGGCCTGAATTTAGGTCAACTATTAACCGTTCTTTTTCCATCCCATGACCGGAAACAAACAGCAAAGACAAATGCCAGCCTGTTCCAGAGTTCTCAGCGGTGAAGAACACACCCGACACACTCCCTGGACAGTCTGCAACAGCTCTGCGCTCACCTGATTCACGGTGAAAGTGCTTTTAGATCTGTGGAAACCTACTAGGGATGGTGCTGGCGGAAATGTCGTTGTGACGCTCTAGCATACAATCAAAAGAAGAGGAATAAGGCTCAGGATCAAACCGAGCTTGTTTGAAATAAAGATACTGCCCTGTAATAATCAAAAGCTGAGGGAGGACACTGGACAAGCAGAGGAGAAGCCACAGAGGCTGCTCTCCGCACAGCCCACGGACACGCCAGCGCCTGGCCACCACTAATACCAGATCACAGCTTCGCGCTGGCTTAACACGGCCTCAGGGCTTGCCCGGCCTTGCCCTGGCTCATCTGCTCTGCACCTTATTTTTAGCTGGGCTTTAGCCCTAACAGCCAACTTAGCCAATAGGTAGTTATCCTAGAACTACAAACCATGTCTCCTGGAATTCCTGCTTTCCTAGTAGCAAGAAATCCTCCCTTTCCCCATTTCTTAAATTATTTGGCTTTCTCTCTACATATAGCAAGAACTCCATCACAATTTTATTTTGGAGGTACAGGTGATTTGGTGGTTAGTTTTGTTTGTGGAATTTTTTTTTTTAGAACAGGTTAAAAACATATATTTACTACATACCATTACTCAAAAAACTTAATTACGGGTAGGGCTGGAGTCTGGCTTTGACCCTGAATTTTGAAGTATGAAAATGTATTAAAAACAGTCTCTTGACAATTCCAAGTCTTCTACCAAGACATTATTACAAGCTGTCACTCTTCCTTCAGTTTAGCAACATGCAGCTCAGAGACTTTAATAGTACAAACTGAATTTTTCTACTTTAATCCCAGGAGAACATTCTCTTGGGTAAAGGCCATAATTTATTTGGACATATGAGGAGGACTTGAGCATTTGGGTCTGGCATTTCAGGAGACCTGGGGGACACCTTCTGCTGGTGCTTACGTACAAGCAGAGGACATGCAGAAGCCTGTGGGTCGCACATTAGACACAATAAACCAAGCGAAGCCATCCCTTTGTCACTTTACACCACACCAAGTTCTTCAATACCAGCAGAGCCTTTTAAACACAGCTGCAATAAAAGGTGAAAAACAAAAAGGAAAGAAAGTCCCATTTTGCAAAATCATCATCTGTATCAATATCCCAAATTAGGGCTATACAGGGGCCATAGGGGCTCTGAAATTTGGTTTGCAGATGAGAAAAAGTAAGTCAGCAACAACGTGCAGCCTGGCCCACTGCTGAGGTGCACACCTGGGTACCTGGGATGCTGGAACCAAACCCAGTTTGGTTATGGGAGGACTTGGTTTTTTACAGGTCAGAGTGGCCAGACTTTACTCCTAAGGTTTCCAGCTCTTAGGAGCATCAAATCTATGACTTCCCAAGTCAGACACTCTCCCAGGAACATGAGAGAGCTCTGCATTAACAGCCTTAAAAGCACTCATGCCTTCGTGTATCATTACATCAACCCAAAAATCATTTTTACTTCACAAAGGAATATGCTTAAAGCGTCCTTGGATTCCTAACTGGAATAATGCACTGTAAAAGGACAGAGCAATCCAGAAAGGGGGGTACCCACTACATTCTGAAAGCACAGGTTGCATTCATAATTTATGTGCTAATTCCAAACTTACTGGAAGAAGAAATGCTGGATGGCCTGAGCTGTCTGCATTTTTGGGCAGCTTCCCTGAGATCCCAACAGGTTTCACAGGAATTCCAGGGTCTAAACTCCTTAAGCAGGTATTTTCAGCACCAGAACACTACTGTGAGCTTCCAATGCTCGAGGAAGTTGCTTTGGCAGAGATGCAGTCCCCCCAGTGCTCATTAACTAAGTCATTACAGCAAGGCCTTAAAATTCTCTCACTCCTTACTCCTTGGCATCTGCCCCAGCTTCTGCCAGCTGGCTGAAAGCACGGCGGGAGCCAAGCTTCTTACTTCACAGACCCATGGAACGGTTTGGGTTGGAAGGGAGCTTAAAGCCCATCTCCTTCCACCTCCTAGCCATGGGCAGGAACATCTTCTACTAGACCAGGTTGCTCCAAGCCCCATCCAACCTGGCCTTGGACACTTCCAGGGATGGGGCAACCATAGCTTCTTGGGAAAAGACAGTAAATGAATTTTCAGTGGCAAAGACTGGGGCAAATGGGAGCAGTTTCCACAGTGAGGGCACTAACTACTCCTTGGGTTGCTCATTTCTTTGGCATAAAGGGAGAGCTGTGTTTACATGCAGCTGCTTATTTTTAAAAGCTGTGTAAGGAATGTGTTCCTAAACATGTGGGACCTTCTACTGCCACAGGAACCGTGCAAGAGGACACAGCCTGGCTGGTGATCCTCTGCAGGCCCAGCCACAGCCCTTCTCATCAGCGAGCAGCCCGCAGCCCACTGTCAACAGCAATTACCCTCTGATCACGACTTTATCTGCCCTAAGCCTCTGGAAGTCAGCAAAGCCTGCTACACTGTCCAGACACAACAGCGAGACACCAGGACAGAGCCCGGTTCCCTTAGAAGGGGATTATTCCCAGCAGGGAGCTGTGCCATGCTCACACAGCACACAGACACACCACCCTCTCCAGCTCTTGGGAATGAGGGATGGAGCTTGACGGCTGCTGAGGAAAGACTTGTACAAGCCACCAATGTACAATTTAATACTTCACCTAAATATCCTAAACGTGTGCTCTGGACCAGCCCCACAAACGATGTAAAATCCCCACGTCAGAGTCCTACCACGCTGATCCATGCAAAGGGGAAAGCTCTCCCACCACAATCTATGCAAGGGGAAATCTGAGAAAAGAATCTTCGCCCTTTTCCAGGACAGATTTGCATTCTCCTGCTTATGGAGAAGCCAAAGAGCTTGTCTGAAGGGCTTGTCTGGACAGCCAGAACTGCTGTCCAGCTGGAGGGCAGAGACACGAGCAGCTGAGGCAGCTAAGCTTTTCCATTAGAGTAATGACCAGCAGTGAAAACACACCGTACAAATCCAAGGGAAGAATGCCAGTGGTGACAAGGTGGGGCACAGCAACCTGCTACTACAAAAATGCTGAAGGACGCTGTGGTGGCAACAGTGGAAAAAGCAAAAAGATACTTTAAATGTTTTTTCCTGTAAAAGGAAAGAGACCCGAACACGCTTCTCACTGACTTGCTCCAAGTTCTCCTGAGCCTCTGAGAGACAGAGCAGACCACTACCACAACAAATCAAGGACCAGTTAACACTGGGATCTGGGTCCTGCCTGCTGCCTTGGCAGCCCTCCCCTGGCCCGTTTGTGCGATGGAGCTCCGGAATCTGGATAATCCGTCTAGAGGTCGCCGGCTGGAGTGAACATGTGACCTGTTACAATAAAACACAGAATCATAGAATTGTTAAGATTGGAAAGGACCTCTCAGAGTCTCAAGTCCAACCATCTGACACCTGAAGTCTAAAAGGCCAAATGAGAAATGGAGGAGGGAAGAGATGAAGCTCTGTCCAAGTGCCAAAGCCAGAAGTTTTGCACATAAGGAAGTCACAGGAGATTTCTGAATTTATTGGGCCTTAAGCCACTTCTTTCCACCTCTCATATGTTCACAGAAGACACAGAACAGGAAGAATAGCTGGGCCTGGTTCCATTGTAAACTGAATGAACCTCTTTACGGTATAAAAGACAAAATTGTTCTTCATCACCCTCAGTGAGATTCCCTCGCACGGCCACCGGCACAGGCGGAAACCAAGGGTGTGAACACCATGGGCAGACTCAGCCATCCCACGGCTTCTGCTGAGATCAAGGCTTAAAGGAGACAGGAGAATGGAATTCACAGTAATCACTCACATAAAAGGAATAACTGAGTGTGTAAAACTGGAAAAAAATGTGGGAAAATATTTATGCATTATATATTACCGAGACAAAGTAAACTTCAAACGCCCTGCCAGGGATAGTGAGTCACACAGTGTGCGGGCGTGCGACAACGGGTCATTTCCTTCCAATGTCCTCCTCCCCTGTTACTCGTTAATGTAGCTGAAAGCGTAATTGTCCTTAATTGCTCAGTTGGCACTAAGTGGATTCCAACCTTCTGACAGGACAAAGTCCAACAGCTGGGTTTTGGAGCCCAGCCTTCTGATGAGCCCGTGCACCTGCAGCCACACTGGCCACGTCCAAGGCAGGGCTCCTCCACTGCTGCAGCCGACTGCTACGCAGCAGCAGAGCCATGTCTGCATACATGAGAGGTCCTTTCCCACCCAAAACATCCCAGGATTCCACAGTCCTATGATACACATACACTACATTTAGATACATACACTGGATTACAATATTTAGGTATTAAGGTATGTAAATCTGAACTTTTGCAGAGTTTCATTTGCCCATTAACCTTATCTCAAGCTGAAATCCTTAGTTTTTTAATTGACTTGTACACAAGAACTGGCTGAATTAATGATTATGGAGTAATTTACTTTGGAGGAAAAAAAATACATGAAGTGAGCGATTATAAACATATTCCAGCTAGCTGTGCTGGGTCGCCAAATTCTGATTCTTCGTTGAAAAATAGTATTCAGTGTCACACAGGAAGATTTTGTGAAATCACAGAAAGTCAGTCAAAGCCTCTGCTGTCTCCTAGTCAAGCATTTTCTGAAAGGGAGGATTTTAAAACCAGATGGGCTGACAGGGAGAGAACAGTCCTGAAGTAAAAGCCAGCTCGCAAGCCTCACAATTCCTTACGGAGCAGAACTGCATCTACCCACAGCTCTGGCTATAATTACACAGAGTAAGTGTGACACACTTACGAAAACCCCACAGCCTGACATAAGACATAGTGACATCACACTATTTTTAGTGAAAAAACGCAGCACACAGGTTGCTTAGGAGGGTTGATTTTCACCGTCACACCACAGAACTGGTTTGCAAACACGAGAGTCCCACCTGCGCTTTCCTGTCGCCATTCAGGGCGGGGAAGAGTTTTCTGCAAGGCCCGAACACTGGCCCTCAGAAACCGACACAAATTTTTTTCATTATGGATCCACCCCCCTTTATACTTTCCTTTTTTCATATAGACTCTTACACAACGAAGCACTTTTTTTTCCTTTCCACCTCACCAAATTCCTACGAGCATGCCAGCCTCGCCTGCACCTCGCACAGATGTGTTATGAATCTAACTCGCACTGTTTCCACACAGGATATTTTGATCATTCCCCTCTCCTTTTCCCCATCTCGATCCCATCCAAAATAGCACAGAGTCATAATCATAAATTCTCCTGTTCTGACCCGAAACACTATTCTTTCAAAGACTATTTCTCTTGAAAAAGCTGTGACTAGGGAGAAGGAGTTTTGCAGCAAGGTTCATCCCTGCAGTCTGCCATGCGAGGTGAGGCCTGCTGGAACCATCTTCCATAGGGAATTAGCACTTCTTTCTATGCAGAACCCACCTTCTCCCTCCCGACACTCAAGACCACTCAGATAAAACATAAATTTCCAACTCCTACATACAAATTAATTCAAATAGACTGGAACATTATTGAGGCTAGAACCTCATCACAATGTGCGAGTATCCAAAATGCCATTTATTTATGGAATGACACTTCACCAAGCGCTTCATGCCCCTTCAGTAGCACACTCTCTCAATGAAGCTGCTCCTCAAATCCAAGGAATTTTCCTGTGAGAGGAAAGCTGCCAACTTTCCCTCTTTGGCGAGCAGGGTCCCATTCTTGCACCTCTCTCCATTTCCTGCAGAGTGTTGCTTTAATGAGCCCTCCAGTCTGGTGGAAAGCTAACAGAGACAGCAAGAAAAAGCATAACAAGAAAAAAGAGAAGAATCTGAGGGGGGAGAAGATTTAGGAAGAATTTTCCATTGAATATACAATGGGTCTGACTAGAAATACGACAAAAAGGAGACAGTTCTCCTCTGCAAAAGGAGGGAAAACAGCCCAAGCGTTCAGTTTAGACACATAAAAGGACCTCTTAAGCTAATCAATAAATGTAATGACTTAGAATTACGAAGAAGAAATGCTTAGTCAAATATTGTGTTGCAGAAAACGCAGCAAGAGAGACAGTCCAATGCACCACAATCAATCAAGAGCACGATTTTCAATCCCGTCATCCAAAAATGCAGCCTTCATCTTGAATTCAATCCCTAACTAAGACAAAGGCGAGCTTAACCCAGCTCTGGATCCCAGTTTGATAGTGTGGTTGCAGTGGCTGAACTCCCAAAGGAGGATGGCAGTGGGAGTGATGTGAGAGAAAGGCTGTTCAAAATTAGGAGACAACAGAATCAACCAATATAGCAGGAGAGTAGAAGTGGCACAACAGCAAATAATATCAGTTTTAAAAAGTGTATCCAAGCATTAGTCACAGATAATAAGCCTCTCTTTCTCGCCACATGGAATTTCAGCCATTTCTCAAAATTCCACTGGCATAAATATAAAGGAAAAGCTCCAACTATAAACTGTCACTGAATGCTGTTGAACTCGGGCTCCTGCTTTTTCTTCCATGAATGCACTGTAAGTCAGCATTCCAAGAGCAACAAATGTCTCCAAGCCCAAGCTATTTCCCAACAGTCCGTGGACCATGAGAGTGTCCAAGATAACGGCAAAAATATGCACAAGGCCATTCTACTCGGATACCACATCCACAGAGGAAAGGGGTGTCCCAAAAACCCAGGCTAATCTGCACAAAGCGGGTCTTGGGTTGGGACAACACGCAGCTTCAAAAACCCAGCTGAGCACAAAGATCACTGTACTGCTGACCTGAAAATCCTGAAAAACAAATAACATCCAAGTCATTAGCGAGACAGAGTATCTGCTTGGGATTTGAGAAGTGTGATTCGGATAGAACCTCTGGCACTCTGCAGCAGCCACTTCCAAACTGTGGGCATCAACCTACCCGCTTCTAGTTGGGGTAATAACCTGCAGTGTCTTTGAATATCCCACTCAAGCTGTAAATAGGATCATCACCCCAAATAAGCCTTCACAGAAGACGCTGAAAGCAGCTTATTATGTTCCAAGTACCTCAAAGGTTTCACAGATGCTCTTGGTTGTCCAGTGCTGCTCTTCCACGGAAAAGCACCTGAGGGAACTCACTGTCCAGCAGCACAGCTTTCCAGTTTCTTCCTGGCTTTCCAGCTTCTGCCTCAGCTTCCCTGGCACTGCAGACACAATCCTATCTTTTACCTGTGCCAGTGCCTCACCACTCTCATAGGAAACTTGTACAGGGACTGAAAAACATGGAGTTATATGGAGATACTGGCAGCTGGAACACCTGAACACTGTGCCATCACCTGTGAGGTTCAGAAAAGGGATGTTAAACTCAATGCAGCGAGTTCTCTGTCTTTAAAGAAATTTAAAGTCTAATTTCTTAAGGCTTTAAGAATGGAAACAGGGCAGCCAGAGGCAGAGGACTCTGGATTTCCACGGAGCATTACATCTGACGAACAGCTGTGAGTCGACCTGCGTGGCAAAGGCTCAAGAACACAAGTGCTCAGCTTTAAATCCTAGAGATACAGACATGGAATGACCTGCAGGAGACATTGCTGGCTTTTCTCCATTGCTTCCTCCCTCAAGTGCCACAAGTTTCTTCTTTACACAGGAACAAACATCCTAAATAAGTGGTATTAGAGGGCCTGAGCAAGAAACAGACATTTGGGGTTTAGTGCCTATCGAATTTCTCTCACTATCAGAAATTCTAAGTGAGCCTGGAGATGGAAAGAGAACACATCTGCTCACTGCAGTACTGGTGAGACGTTCCTAATAACGATGCAGATGTTTCCAAATGGAAGTGGATAGGATGCCCAGATGGCTTTCATTGTCCCATTTTTCCAAGCAGCCCGACAAACTTCAGATGTAAAAAAATAAATATGAATGATGATTCTGTCTCGCCAGCAAAAAAATAAAGAGCATGTTTGACAAAGAGCAAACGAAGCAGATCTGAGGAGGTCAGAACTTCATCAGCCTTCCCCCAGTTAAACCAAGTGTCTAATCAACCCCCACAACATGGCACAGTGCTGCGTAAGCCCTCAAAGAACAGATACTTTTAATTGATTTATCTCCCCTTGTGTTCCCTATTAAAGAGCTCTGTTAACTAAAAGAAGACGGATTTTTACTTCTAGTAGTAAATGTTCTCAGCATCAGAAACTTGGAATCTTTGAAGTGGTGGAAGCAATGAAAATATATTGTTACTTATTCTTGGCAGGGAAAACTCTGATTAAGAAAAGGGGCTTGAAATAAATCAAGAATCAACCCCATAAAAGCAAATTGAAAAATGCCATTAAAATACCAAAGCAGAGGCTCAAATGCATCTGTTTGCAAATTCACTTGTGATCAGGGATAAAAAGAACATGGAGTTGGCCATGGAAGAACCTGAGCAGAACCCAGGGATATGGTAGTGCATTTTCAAGCATTGTTCAGGACAAAGCATTTAGAACAGTTCCTAAAATTAATTACATGGTTTCTGGATACTCACTGCCTGTTGGTTAGAACTGAGCATTCAAAAAGTAAATAAATAAGGTAATAAATTATTTTGTGAACTGGATTTTTATTGCTATCATAGATCTACGGAATACAGGGCTTTTGCTGAAAATCAACAAAATCTATGATGCTACTAGTTACATCATCTGTGATGGTATCAGTTAAGAGTTCCTTCATGAGCCACAGAGTATAATGAGTTACCCTTTCACTCTAAGGTATTTCTCAGGAATTTTCAAAACAGGTTTTGCCACAGATCAAATGAACACAAGAGATAAACTTGGAACTGCTCTCAGTCGGAAGAACCAGCTGAATTTTTCATGTTCAACAACATGACTTTTAAGTAAAGTTTGAGATATTTGCTCTATGTTGTGAGGAAACACGGAAGATCAGAATGCAGTTTCACCATGGGTTGGCCCTGAGCTTCCTTTCTGCCCTAAGCAAGGGAAAAAAAAGCCCACGAAGAATCTTCACCATCAAACCACAGATACTCAAAGGCAGATGAAAATCTACATCCAGAAACAGAAGAAGAAAAAGACACTAATTTGTAGCTGGTTCCTAATTAGCTCCCTAACTGGGATAGCAAGTCCAAGACCTAAGTGAAAAGTAAATCACTATTTGGCAGAGCAGCCTGCAATCATCCCCAGTGATTCTGCCCAAGCTACATTCGGAGCTCCTAAGAAACATCCTCAGCAGCTTCTTCTCTTCCACCAGGGTCCTCTTCTCCTGGGTACGGACACCTTCCACCATCCCAGGTTGCTCCAAGCCCTGTCCAGCCTGGCCTTGGACACTTCCAGGGATGGGGCAGCCACAGCTTCTCTGGGCAACCTGTGCCAGGGCCTCACCAGCTTCACAAGGGAGAATTTCCTCCCAGTGTCCCATCTAACCCTGCCCTCTGGCAGTGTGAATCTGGTCCATGCTGCAGACTGCAGAAATCCCCAGACCCACAAACTTTCACTGTCTGCTTGCATGGACCTTCTCAAATCTCAGTATACCACTCCACAGCACTTGGAAACGCAGTGCAGAAGAGCCTGGACAGGAGGGAACAGGGTATATACTAAACTGTTAAACTATTACAGCATTAACTTTGACATGA
The DNA here is from genome assembly GCA_013397755.1 of Cnemophilus loriae. Classification (NCBI taxonomy): domain Eukaryota; kingdom Metazoa; phylum Chordata; class Aves; order Passeriformes; family Corvidae; genus Cnemophilus; species Cnemophilus loriae. Next base: position 30,594 of record VZTF01003396.1, read on the forward strand.
GAGGGAGGAAACACATCTAAACCCTTCAGGCCCAGAGGTTATTTTGATGCTCAAGAGCAGTCACAGACCGATCACTGACTCTCCCACTGATCTGACTTCTGTAAATCATTAACAGAGTTACTACTACCTCTTACTTTAATACCTCTAACAGATTTATCGTCAAGGAGGGAAAAGCACAACTACTATTCCTCCTGGAAATTGTGACCTTATGTTCTCTGGAACTATGAGTGAGGAGAATTGGAAAGGCAGAGCAGAGCTCTCCATTAAGAAAGCACAAAGTTCCTTGGATGGCCTTGCATCACCTGTTACTGTTTCCACAAGAGGCTGAAAGAGCTCAGTTTACACCGTGTTTAACTCTGTTGCAGTTGAAAATTTACTACCTGAAAGATTTTAGGTATTATTAGGATTTTTGCACACGATGATCAGTGTAGTTAGAAATTTTTATTCTAATTTGCAATAACCAGGTGGTGTTGATTTATTATTCGATGTCTGCAGGATTACAGAACACAATTATTTGGCAAACAAATTGTTATTCAAACTTTGCGATCCAGATTTTGCATTTATGGCTACAAGATAGTCATTTCATACAAAAAGACAGCACTTGCTAATCAAGTGTGTGTTTTCACATACACTCGCAACCCAACCTTCCCTGTCCTCCATGGAGGATGTGTCTGAATCCAGCTTTCTCCTGATATCTAGGTCCACTGTTAGGCATCCTATGAAGAAATATGGGAGAAGGAGGAAAACCCTACCGTTTCCAGCCACCTGATGGACAGAGCCTGTTGCCAGGAACAATGGGAAGGACAAATCTATTCCCTGCAGGCATGTCACTAACTGCTGGGAGACAGCAGCCTGCTTGTTACCTGGGTGGAGAGGTAAAACGCCAACGGACACACAAGAGCATGCCTCCTACGGCTAGGTCCTCAAACTTTTCCAGGGAATGTTTAGAAATAGGTCCTGCCAATAATGCTGCAAAGGAAGACACACCAACGAAATGCTTCCCTTGGCTACTCCTAAAGTACAAGCCAGCAAAGCTCTTCATCCCTCCCTGGGTTCTCTTCCCAAACCACATGGTATTTGATGGAATCCAACACAGATTTCCCACAGGTCAGCCTCTCCCCGTCACCACGCAGGAGAAGTCAGCTTCGCTGAGACATCAATTCTCTCCTTTCCAACTCTAACTGCAGACTCAGACTTGCGTGACTTTTAATAACCTCCAGAACCCTAATTATCTGGCTAGTCCTGTCCCATGTTATTGGAATACTCCAAAGAATCATTAGACAAGGTATTCTGGAAAAAACCCCCCTGTTTTCTTAGCAAACAACAGCTGGGTCATGCTGTTACTCTGCGGTGTTTTACTATTGCATTTGGAAAAGATTTATGGACGTGTGTAACCCAGAAATGGATCTGAAGAAACTCAGTCCACTGGGAGCAACATGAAGTATGAGGCTGATGTTCTCACATTAGTAATTTCCATCCATGTTCCTGTCAGCTCCAGCTGCCCAGTTCTGTGTCATTCCACACACTACAAACCAGATAAGTTTAGTTATCATCTACACCACGTTTTGAAGGGATAAAGGGAAGGGTGCAGCAAGCTCTGGGACATCTTTGTGTAATACATGGGGTACAGCAAGAGTTACTCCACAGCAACCCCACACAGATCCCAGCAAAAGCAGGAGCATGGCATCCAAATTGCTCATTCACAACAGAGCAGATGCATTTTCCTTCTCTGCCATAAACCACGGATGCCAACATCTCATCCAGGTATTTTCAAAGATATAACTGAATTAAATTGCCCTCAGTTTGGATTTTTAAGCTGTTCCTAGAATCTTCCTATAAATTTACTGAGCATCAGACCCATTAAAAACTAGGTGTCTCATAGTGGGGAAAAATGCTAAAACTGCAGGAAATTCAGAGGGAGAAAGTCCAGCGAGAGTCTTACAGCATGGTAATTACTCTTTTATGTTATGACACAAACTGCTATGTTTTAGTTCATTTTCCCATCAAAAGCCTGCCGTAGAACACAGACTGATTAAACAAGGCTCTTTGTTCCCAGTGAAAGAGTCTCTCGGTGCTCTCATTTCGGTCCTGAATTTGTAGGATGCGTATGTGAAACACATGAACAAGCCTCAGCCCCCGCAAGCTGTGGGAGGATTCATTTCCTCTGGTTCCTGACCTCTAATTCACATGAACTCCCCCTGATAAGGCAGCTCTTCTGCTTCTCATTCCCATATCCTCAGCGTGCCATCCTGGTACGTATGTCCTGGTCCATAAAGAGCACTTTTAACCATCTCATGTGCACCTTTCTGATCAAACTCAGCAGTAGCAATGAGCCACTTCACATCCAAGCCAGGGACCCCAGTCCCACATGGATCACCCAAGGGTGATCCTCACCTTGGCACATCTCTCCCAGCTTACTTTGAGAATGTCATCCATAAACCAAACAGGCTCCTTCACATAGGATCAGCTGCTTACACAATGTTTAAAAACCTCTCCTGTCTGTTAGCACCACTGTTTACTGAAAGTTTTTTTCTTCCTATGCAATTTGGGGGCACAGGGAGTTTTTATTGGAAAATGGTATGAGCCTTGGAATGGCCGTAAGCTGAATGTACTGACCTGTCTCCACTTCTTCAATTTTCCCTTCATACAGATTTTTCTGTGTGTTTTACTACTCTGGCACTGGGTGCCTGCAGTTGGAATGAAGCCTCTGTTCTTGGTTTTATTTAAAAATCATTTTCCTTTGTTATTGCCAGGAATAGAAGACGACTTAAGCAGATGGATGTTCCTGCTCTCATCATCAGGCACAACCTCCCCGACACAGACAGAGCACATCAGTCACTTCACAGCACCTTCTGATCCACTCCTGCTCAAGCTTTTCTTTCTTAAAAAAAAATCGTAAACGCTTCCTCCCTATAAAGTCTGTGTTTCCTTCTGCTTCCTATACATCCATCACCAACACTCGTTTTCTTTTATATCATGCTGTGCTCTTCCTGTTTGATTGCCATTTCCTTGATTAAGCAAACTGTTACCCAAGAAAAAAAGAAAAAACCCAATCCCACAAACTACATTCAATGAAGAACTTCAGAGAATCCACTTAAGTTTCAATTTAAGAGAAGAAGGCTAAAGAAAAAGCAAAAGCTCCAGAAGCTCTGGATAAAGAACAGGGTGTCCTCAGACAACCCAGGTTATTGCCATCAATACAAGTTATTGGTGGTGCTTTCTTGGGGGACTACAAGAGAGCTGGAGAGAGACTTTTGACCAGATATTAGGAAGAAGTTCTTCCCTGTGAGGGTGCTGAGGCCCTGGCACAGGTCGCCCAAAGAAGCTGCCCCATCCCTGGAACCATCCAAGGCCAGGTTGGATGGGCCTTGAAGCAAGCTGGGATAGTGAAAGGTGTCCCTGCCCATGGCAGGGGGTGGAGCAAGATGATCCTTAAGGTCACTTCCAACCCACACCATGCTGGGATTCTGTGATTATACAAGAATGCCCGTACTGAACAGAGGATGTTACACAACACGTCGTACTGAGTCTACACAGAAACCACTTCCATCTTTCCCATCGTTCTGATGCACAAACTTGTGTGGTGGGCTGTGCAGCATCGAAAATATCCTCCACCAGAACACAGGTCATGAGAAATTCTGCTGAGAAAGAGTTCAGACACCCTCCGGCACGACAACGTCTCTGAGAACCACTAATGTGCCTGGAGAAGTGCAGAGGGAAGTCTCCCAAGAAGCCAATAGTCTTCCCATTCTTCTACCTTCTATTCCAGGGTTTCATTCCCAGGCAACCAGGAGCAATTCCCAAACCATTTCTTCCTCCTACATGTTTCCCACCTGGGACAAAGACACTTGACGCCAGTGCCATGGCAACCCCATCAGACACACAAGCACTTTGGTTCTTTGGGGAAAATGAAAATTCTGAAAGGAAGCTGGGAGATAAAGGCTCCTACGCCTTGTTTCCCACTGTTAGGAAGTAATTACAAAAATACTTTCATCTCAAGTGCTTGCTGGGTGAATTTAAAAAATACTATGGTGTGAAGAGGAGGATGAAATAGGAAAGCTCCAAGTACATTACCACGCCGTGTAACCACCAAGCTTAGGGTTGGTTGTCATCATTCTACCATACAAAAGTGCACAGAAAAAATGATAAATGAACAAACAGGAAGAAAGATAAATTGAATACTCAGTTATCAGCTCGAGCAGCATACGATCCAAACCCTACCTCATCATCCCACTGATGTCAGCTTGAGTGTTCCCACTGACTCCAGCAGACTTGGATCAGGCTTTTATGTTTCTGAAACATAGCTTGGGTTTTATTTTACCACATTCCTGAGCCAAATTCAGTAGGCACAGAAAGCCTCCTAGGTGCAAATTTGATAGTAAATTCTACAGGTTCTTCGCCTGTTTCTGTTGCATCTTGAACTCTTTCAAGGAATAAGGTTAATGATCACACATCTCAGTGATGTTTCTCAGCTTATTAACAAGGAGCAGCTTCTTTTCATCCCACCCAGACAGAGTAGTATCACTGTTATACTTCCAAAACCTCCCAAACTCAGGCTAGTCCTGAGAGCATTTCCTTCCATTCCTGAGTAAAAAGCTATTTTGGTGAGAAAATCTTAAGGATTTACTTAAATCATGTTTTAACATGACAGCCTCACACACTGTTCTATTTTTCCCAGCTCTGTCTGCACAGCACATTTGCTCTCTGTCCCTCAGACCCTTCACCCCCAACACGGAGACTTTGACTTTGTTTCTTTTTTGCCCTTAAGGATAAGTATTTTTTGTTTTAAGAGACATTACTTGGGAGTAACACTCACAACATGAATGCTGACTACCTGTAATACTCAACCCAAATGAGAAGCACAGATGCTCAGTGTCTTTAGGATCAAGACTTAAAGGACTGGGGAAGTCGAGCTTACAAATGTCATCCCAGGGCAATCTGACATGGAAAAGCTGTCAGGAGACTGTCATGTGTATTTACACCCATGGAGAACTCTAGACACTGTCTTGCGCCGTGGTATCATTCCCAGACCGGACCTAACCAGATGCTCATCCCAGATGCTTAAAAACAAATGTCCAGTGTCACATCCCTCTACATTTAAGCGTTTTTTCAATAGCTGGGATTTCCCATGGGAGGCCTTGGCTTCCACCCCATAGAAGAGGAAGAACTTCCTTTGTCCAGGGGAACTAACCTGAGCTCAGCGCTTCAAACCGGCAAACACCCTGTCCAGTGGACATCACAAGGACCAAGTAGGATTTTGGGTTAATAAAATGATTTTTAACATTTGGTGGTCAAGACCTACTGCTTCCCTGCACTGCCTCACCTAGCAGAAGAAAGATCAGATTCCAAGGAATACAGTCAACAAGACCCTTTGAATCAGCACACGGATTACCCATGATGTACAAACAGTCAATCCCGCCAACAGCCTGTCAAAATACGGAAAATTATCCACCTTTCCTTGATAGCACTGAGAGAAAGCAGAGGCATTTTCTAAGCATGAAAGATATAAAATTATCTACGATTCCCTGGTATCAAAACAAACCCCAAATAATCAGGTCCATTTATATGAGAGATCCTACTCACACCGAAATGACTGAAAAGACAGAGGTATAAAGAGGCAATAATTAACAAAGGAATCCTTCAAGGGTCCTAAACTGGGTATGCGCACATAGAAACAAAAATTGCCCACAGGAATGGGGAAGGATTTCCAATCTGGTTTCTTGAGTGTCTCATATAAGCCTTCTAAAGAAACCAATCTCTACACAAAGCAAATGATGAAAACAATACATGCAAATTGCCACTGTCACTCCCTAGAGAGGCTATCCAGAGCCATGGATACCACAGACAGGAATCAGCACCGGGTGCTGCTTCAGGGTGGGAAGGCTGAACCCACGCTATCCAGCATCTTGAGGCATCCCAATCTCTTCCCCAGAACTCCAGATTTCTGGTTTCCACATAACACAGCTCAGTGAAGCTTCATCAAAGAGACAGCCATAAAGGAAACAGGGAAAAAGAAGTGGGTAGGTGTGCTGACTTCCATGAGAACACCGGATACGAACCAATTAATACTCCACAGCACTGTGAACACTGCTAAAACCTTGCTCTCAGGATGGCAGCTTTTCGACTTACAACTCCTACGCTCATTCTGTCCAACTGTTTGAGCAATGTCCAACCAATTTCCAAATGCTATAAAATCCTGCAGGAATACCAGATGTCTTGTGAGACTGCAAGCTCCTTCCATACAGCTAGAGCTGGAAGCCTTCCTCTTAGAAAACTGACTTTTTGTAGGGAAAACATGACACAGTGTGTCCTGTGTCACTGCCGAGAAAAGCTGTCACACTGAGTTTCCCAGTTTTGTAACGACTCCACTGACGACAACAATTTTAAGTACTTTTTTATCCTAAAGGCTGTTTTGTTGAGTCATCCGTTACTGAAAATTTGTATTCTCGTGTGTGCTGGCTAAACTCCCAAACCATGAGCAGACCATACTCTGCATCGCTGCCTCGAGCCCCTCGGTGGTGGGGGAGCAAGGACAGAGAAGAAAGAGAACATTTTCATGGCATCGATATGCAGCTCATACATACACAACTCAGCAGTTGCAGCTGATAGACAACTCAACACTGCAAACATTTCCTCAGGCTCCACAGGCTTGGGCACCTTGCTTTAACCTTGGTCACGGAATCGTTTAGGTTGGAAAAGCCCTCCAAGATCCAGTTCAGCCGTGCCCCAGCACTGCCAAGGCTACCACTAACCCATGTGCCCAAGTGCAACATCTACATGACTTTTAAATCCCTCCATGGATGGTGGCTCCTCCACAGCCCTGAGCAGCCTGTAACAGGGCTTGACAAGCCTTTCCATGAAGAAATTTTTCCTGATATCCAATCAAAACCTCCCCTGGTGCAACTTGAGGCCATGTCCTCTTGACCTGTCACTTCTTACCAGGGAGAAGAGACTGAATCCCACCTGGCTACACCCTCCATGCAGAGAGTTATGGCCTCCTTTCAGCGAAGGTCTCCCTGAACCTCCTCTTCTCCAGGCTAAACTCCCCCAGATGCATGAGCTAAATTGGAATGGCCTTGTTGGGGTACCAAAAGCCAAACACCTCTAGTTCTGTGCACTGTAAGTACTTCTTCTTTTATTTCCCAAACCCTTTCCAGTTTCAACAATATGTGAACACAATGTAAACACAGGAATTTGAGAAGCTGAAAGATACTGAAATAAAGGCAGAGCACTGACGGGAGCGGAGCTGCTCTTTCATCCTGAGCCCAGAGCCTCCAAACCCTCAACCTTCAATATGCAATGCCTTGGCTTACGAGGATTTGTGTAATATTAAAAAGACACACAAGCAAGTGGATTAAACTACACGATGATAATTATTCTCAGACATGGTAATTATTCTCAGATGGACCAACCACATTATCTTCAAGGCAGAGGGGAATTCTTGGATGTGACAAAATATATCCGATCAACACAACTGCCTTCAGACCGCTTTCAATGCAACCAGTAGAAGGAGGAAAAAGTAAATTGGCACAATTTCGCTGTTACTCAGAAAGAAACAAGACCCAAACCTTAAACAGGAGTTCTACAGCCCCTTTCAAAAGCTTCCATAGGCTGGAGTCACCTGGAATAGATCTGCAAGCAATCCCCAGGGGGGACTGTACCTTCTGTGTGGACATCAGGGAGCATGTCGGTGGGACGCTGCGCTACCGCCGACCGCCTGTACACCATGTGGATTCTTCCCTTCTCCTCTTCCATCTGCTTTCCTCTTTCCAAAGGCTCAATGAAGTATTCATCCTCATCAGTTCTTATCATTCCAGCCTGGTAAGGAAGAGAGACAAGATGTCCATTTGTCATTTTAGAGCCTACAGGCCCAGCCCGAGGCTCTAAAAACAAATACCAAGAGGGATGGATCATAAAATGCTTGGAATACTACTGTATTTCAGTAGTATACTACTGAAATACATTTCTTTTTACTCCCCCCAAAATTTCACCAATAAAAACAGCTTGAAGTTTTCCAGATGAATGGAAACGAAGGAGCAGAAGCAGGTTATGCATTTTCAAGTGAATCCACCCTGTAAACTGTAGTGCCAACCCAGTGCTTCCTTCCCCCCAGCCGGAGAGATGTCCAGGGAGGTGCTCGGAGCACGTATTTTTCAAGGCTCCCTTGGAGAAAAGGTTGTGGTAGATTTTCAAGAAAAAAGTATGCAGTGGAATTTTTTTTTTTTTTTCCACAAAAGCACATTGATGGAGCAATCCAGGAAAGCAGTCTCCAATCTTGGAATGCTATTAATTTTGCTACTTTTTTCTTCTAAATTAACAACATTCAAAATTTCCATGCACTAAAGGAGGCAGGCTGGAATCTGCGCTACTGTGAAGTTCTCCAGAGCTGTCCTCAGGATTCTGTGAAAAAGGGAAGACAACAGGACCACCAAAATCCAAAAGCAGCCTTTGGGGCATAGTAGCTGGAATAAACCCACCTGTTCCCAGCACCATCTCAGGGAAGTGGATTAACTCCTTGGCTTTTCTACAGACTCGCTTCTCTCAGGGGAGAATCCAGAAAAAACCTGCCCAATGTCCCATCAGCACCCCATCCACATCTACCCTGCTCTCCAGTACCTGTATCTGTCTAAACGACTTCTGAGCATTAATTCCTTTCATCCCTGCAGTTCTTCCTGTCCCCCTCGATCCAGAAGAAATGGTGCAGAGTGAATAGAGGGTATTCTATGGAATTAGAGAGGTGCAAGAGCAAGTGCTGCTGGAGTTCATTATCAAAGGTAACTGGGAGCAAGGCCAAACCCAGTCTGGCCCAGGCAGCCCCCCTAGGAGGGCTTCCCAGAGGACACCAAACCTTATATCCTCTACTGGACAATCCACGGATGAAGCAAAACCTGGAAAATACTTTTTTTTTTTTTTTTTTCAAAATGTAAAAGACGCAGACAAGAATAAGGGAATTAGAAACAATATAAAGCCTTGAGAAAATAACCTACAAGGGCAGGTTAAACTAAGGAATCACTTCCTGAGCCAAAATCAACAGCATTTAAGGGGGAACATGATTCCCTATAAATATGCATGGAGTGTTTGTAGGGAAAGAGGAAAGAGCCCTTCATTCAGTGAGCACAATGGAGAGCTGTGGAGTGTCCATTAATGGCCACATTTACCCTCAGTATTAAACATTATGGGTGGGATTTTCAAAAGTATTTTAGGAAGTCAAATGCCCTGTTTCTAGCGGTTTGCAGTAAGGCAGTTAATTCCCAGGTGAGCTTTGGAAAGGCCACCCTCAAAATGTCAGGAGGTTTTTTCAGCAGTCACACTGATGGCCATTATCAAGTGCTTCTAAAACTGATGAACAGAGAGTAGGAAAGGCTTTGGGTTGTTAAACCCATCCTTCCATTCCCTGGTTAATGCCACGAGGTCAGAGGATGCTCTCACCTGCTCCCAGTCTCCATCCCAAACTCTGCTGGTATCTGTATTGTGAACACCTTGCGTTTCTATAAGACACAGAATCTCCCATAAAGAAGATAATGCTGTAAGTTATGTTTTTAAACTGTCCTTAGTGCCTTGGTGTGACATAGAAATAGTTTTTCAAACACTGATGTGGGAACCAAGGTGTTAATTAGCAGCTATTTCTCCTAAACCAGCTCTGAACAGTGAGAGAACAGATCTGTAAAGCTGCTTTAAGCAAATCAGCAACACAATATGGGAATTCAAGATGCACAGAGCTTCCCTGCATCTCTCTGCATGAGAAGCTTCATTTGTATTACGGACGTCTTTTATGTGCCTTAGGATCTGCACATCCCTCTGTCATACACAGTAATTTGGAAACAACACGTGCTGGGTCTTCACAGCGAAGAGCCGAAATAAGTGAGATTATAAGCTTAAAAAATTGAATCTTAACATCACGTTCAAGGCTCTACATTCATCTCCAAACAGAGCAGGCTGTCAGTAAGTGGAAGCAGATTAATAAGCAGGCTGGAGCTTGCTCAGCAGCAGGAGGCTACGTGAAGTGGTCATCCTTAGTAAGAAACGAGCCACAAAAAAATCAGGAATGAACACAGGGATCTAAGGATGCCAAAATCCCCTTCCCGTCCAGAAGGAGGTTCCAACTGGTGACCCTTCAGTCACACATAGGTGCAAATACAGAGTAATAAAGCCACTCTGCGCTGTTCTAGGACTCTACCTAGAAGGGAAGCATGAGAAGATCACGGCTCTCACCAGTGTGAAGCAGTCTTGTGTGAAAGAGCCAGGCGGCTACTTTCCAGTCCAAGGACACTGAAGGATTCAGTGGGAAAAGGGAGAAGTACTTGTGTTCTGTTTTATGGGAGAGACTATGCTCAGGAGGGCGAACCTGCTCAGGAGGATCAACCTGCTTGCTTCAAAGAACAAGATCGCGTCCAACACCTGCACCAACACAGCAAAACACAGTGACAGGGTCTGTACATCAAGAATTCCAGAGCCTGGAGATTTCTCCGAATGTTTTCTCTTCCCCCTTCCATTCTTCAAAACATGCGGTGGGGCAGAAGAAACCTTTATTTGACCTAGAGAAGCCGAGTATCCTTCACTCTCATGAAGATCAACAGAGGTTTGGTCTATCCAACAAAGAGGGACTCTGCCATGGTCTAGTTTCAACTTCCACCTGCATTTCCTACAAGCATCCAAAACAGACTCCCCTTGTTTCCCACACAGAATCATGGAATCATGGACTGGTTTGGGTTAGCAGAGACTTTAAAGACCAACTTGTTCTATCCCCTGCCATGGGCAGGGACACCTTCCACTAGACCAGGTTGCTCCAAGCCCTGTCCAACCTGACCTCGAACACTTCCAGGGATGGGGCAGCCACAGCTTCTCTGGGCAGCCTGTGCCAGGGCCTCACCACCCTTACAGGGAAGAATTTCTTCCTAATACCTAATCCAAACCTTTCATCCTTCATCTTAAGGCCATTGAAACTAAATTTCCATTCTCTGGAAACTAAATGAATCAGCCACTCCTCACACCTTAAAAATTAAATGCAGAAATACATATCTGGAATATATATGGAAAATGAGAACTACTCCAAGTGTCAGAATCAGGACACCTGGATCAATTCTCACTTTGGCCCACACATTGGTCATTCACAGCTTGTAGCAAAATCTCTTACAAGGCTCTCCACATGTGGGAAGTTCAGTTCAGGAGGCTCCTTGTGCCATCCCACATTGTTTCAGCCAGTATCATCCTTGATTTCTCCATCCACCAATGTTTAGACTGCAGCAAAGGACTCCGCAGTCAAACCAACACAAGGCTCTGCCTCCCAGAAAACGCTTTCTTCTCACCATTCTAATGATGGAACTGGAAAACATTTCCAGTGCTCTTCCCCCGCTCCCTATCCCTCCTTTTTCCCCCGTTGGACAATCACAGGTGGCTGACAGCTCTATCCTGCCCCTACCTACATAGAAGCCCTATTGAAAAGCATCAAGAGCTCTGTGTTCCCTCAATTTAATATCCCAGCCCCAGCCGAGCAGACACTGCCTCCTGCCAAGACAAACACCTGGGACCTGGAATGGGGAGGGGGCAGGTTCTGGAGACAGCCCTCCAGTCTAAACTTCTTAAGGAGTCGATAGAAACATGCTTTTATAAAAGAGGTGCTGCCTCGTCTGAAAACACCGATTCAGCCCCAAAACACTGCTACCTTTCACCCTCTCTGTTGGCTTAAGGTGGGTTCAGTTCGGTGACTGTGCAAAACCTGCGTCACACCTACCTGCTGCTCCGCTTTCCAATCCAAAGGCAAAAAGTTTTTGGAGTTGCACTGAACACCGGTTGATTCAGTGGAAGAAAAATAAAAGCAAAGAAGGATGCTTTGCCTGCAGCACATTTCCCTTCACTGGCCTCCCCCAAAGCTGAGCCCCAGTGGGTGGACACTGATTCTAAGTTTGTGTAGCTCCAGGATTATACCTTCAGTTCCTTGGGTGGATATTATTTCCCATGCCACATGGGTTCCATATTTTGGCAAGAATCAACTGATTCTCTGGGTTTCTTCTCAAAAATCCTCTAGAAGCTTCTCAAGTTGTTGAGTTTGCCCATGATGCCACTCTTCAGTTCATGCCAGTGCCTCACCAGCCTCACAGGGAGGAATTCCTTCCCAATATCCCATTTAACCTGCCCTCTGTCACTTGACAACAATCCTCCTTGTCCTGTCACTCCAGGACTCACTCCAGGCCCTTATCCCAAGTCCCACTGTGCTCACACACTCCGACAGGTCCCTCTGGCAGGGAAGGGGAAAGGCATCCAAACAGACATACTTCCCTCCCTTCACATCTTCTGCATGTTGAAGTATTTATGGCCTTAACATACTTGGCATATAAAAAAATACTACACATTAGAGGAATGCTGGAAAAAAGTAATACTGCAGCACTGCGCACATTTTGCAGAAACAGACGTTATTGATCCAGTCGCCGGGTGCCTACAGAGGAGATTTGCAGATGGGATTCCTCCTCCTCCATGGACGGGCCTCCAATCTCCATGGAGGTGTCTGGGCTTTAGGAAAACACCACGGTTTTGGGGTAAAACATCCCCATTTACTAACCCTCCAGCGCCAGCACCCTTGGAGTGATTCCCAGAGGAGCAAGCAGAAATCCCACAGCTCATTCTCCCTCTCTGGAAGATCAGCGTGATATACAATCCACGTTCTAGCCCGTGTTTTATCCTGGTCATGCATCTCAGAATTAAAGCAAGAGCTTCCGTATCATTTTAGGCTCCGTCCTTGAAGGGTGTCGCACACGGGCAGCACAGACTGTTGAGATTTTTCTTACTAAGTGCATGCCAAAAGCGAGATTTCATTTATTTAGTAACATTAAACCCATTTTTGAATCATACGAAAGATTCAAACAGGACACACCACTCGAGTCTCACAGCCACCTGAACTATTAACACAGCATCAGTTTGTGACCAACCATTAATACCAGATTTTTAAATCAAAACAAAAATCTTCTGCAGCTACCAAGAGAAGTCTTATTTGTTCAGAAGATTCAGAAACAGGATGAAAAGGCAGGAATGTTTAATATCCTCTTCCAAACTATGGGCAATACTTAGAAGCCGCTTCGACAAGCTCCTACTAAAATACTGGAAATCATCTGCCCAGAGGAACTGAAGTCTCTCAACATACTAATTGATACCACTTTAAGGAGCAAAAGGCATTTGGAAGAGCCATCAAATTAACCAAAATCCTGTTGAATTTGCACAGAAGAAAAGAAAATGTCAGCATTTACCGGGTCATTGCACTAGACTGGAATTAAGCTTTTTAGTTTCCTCTATAAACATCCATAAGAAAATTCCTTTATGCTGAAATTTCTCATGCTTGGTTTTGATCCAAATGCTGTTTTTTTTTTTTTTCCTCCTTTCAGAAAGTCTAAGAAAACTCAACGGAAGCCCTTAAGAGTTATACGAAAGCACAGAGAAAAAACAAACTTTGATTTTATGTGGAAAAATATGTCTCTATTTTTTGTTCTTGGAAAACCTACCGAGACTCATTTTAACAGCAAACTGCCGCATGGAGCTGGCAGGCCAAATGCTTCGTCCTTAAAGAAGGAACTGTGGGTTTAAAATATCAGTTATTCAAGAGCGAAAAGTATGCACGGAACATGCTCAGAGCAGTCAAGCACCTCTCTGCTCCCAGCAAATCTCTGCAGAAATATTTACCGAGCACAGGTTTTGTCTTTGTGTCAGTTACGGCAGGTCTTTGCTAGGAACTACTTCATGGAGAAATGGTACAGGAGACGGCAAAGGTTGCCAGTTCTGCAGTAAACGTGGTGTTTTCCCAGCTCCAGAAGTCATGGGATGACACCAGTCATAGATTCCTCTAAAAAGTGGAAAGGAAAACAAAAAGTGAGGACATCTGCTAGCCTTCAGAGGAGGGGAAATGAGACCTTCAAGTGCTGAATACTCCAAAAGTATAAAGTGAATAAAATAATGCCAAAATATGAAGATCTCGTGATCTGGATGTCAGCAGCATCACTTCTACTGTGGCACACAAAAGAAATACTGATTCATCTGCTGCCTGTACTCAACAGCCATGAATGACACCGCAGTATCATCACTCTTCCAAGGTAACAGAAAGCTCAGTCGAAACTACGCGTGAGCAAGAGTCGTCTCCTCGGAGAGAAGCCAGAGGAGGAGAGAAAACTGATGCAGCTTCCTCCGAATGGAAATACTCTGTGGATCAAAAGCTAGGAAGCACCAAACCTAGTAATATTTCCATCAAACTCATCGTTTTAAATTGGTTCTACATCCTTGCACAAAGGAAAAAAAAAAAACAACTATGGTAAAATCTCTCAAAGGAAAAGCAGTTTTACACCTTTGGTCAGATATAAACCAAGAAAGTCAAATGACAAAGGGATTTTTATGAGGTAGGGAAGCTGATTTAGTGCTGCATGGTTGTAATTTATAAAGTTCTCAGCCAAGCAGGAGAAGCACTCGACGAAAACTACGAATCTATTTAGAATAGAAGTGAAAGCAAAGAACAATAGTGCTGCACTTTATTCATCATTTCAAGAAGCTCCTGATGAAACACAGGGGCCAGAGATGGAACCAACTGACTCTTCTTTCCATGACTCTTTGAAAGCCTGGATGGGAGCATAATGTTTAGAGTGGCAGTGTGACCCCGCGAAAAGACTAAGAACAGGAAAGAGCAGACAAACTCTTTTTCTCAATGACCCTGCACAGTATTTTCTCTCCAGTCCTGCTTCCTGCCCCTTTGCAAACATCAGGCCGTGTGCCTTGCAGGCTAAATTCCAGATCCAAGTACGTACAACACTGAATAAACATGGAACATCAAAAAAGCCATTGCTGAATATGGCTTCTGTACCTCCACCCTACCAAATGCAGTTACAAATTCAGCACCAACTCCACCATCAATGAGAACTTTGAGAGAGGCTACAAGGATTGAATTTTGAGAACATTGACTATTTCAGTATCTGTTTACTTTCTTTTCCTGGGACACACACTTTCCCACAGGTGACACGTGGAGGCAGGACACGAATGAGGAATGAGAGCCCAATTCATGCACTCTGTGTGTGTATTATCAAGAGTCCACACAAGTTATACAATCTGGGATTTATTACTAAAACTATAAAAAAGGGCTGTACTTAGTCATTTTTAATAAGCTTCTGCTATTTTATAAACTGTAAGCTGTGAGCCTCCAGGAATCAAAAAATTTAAGAAGCATCTGCTGTTTTGGGAACAAAGAGGAAAAATCCAGAAAGGAAATTCTTTGTCCAAGTGCCCTAAAAGCAGTGTTTTGTGAAAATGCATCGCCAGGACTACAAGGTGTGATTAAATAACAGCTACAAAAGACATATACAGAGCAGGATCCAACCACCAGCCCTTTGTTCCAGACCATTTTTAACCACATACTGACCTGTAACCTAAATATATTGCTTAAAAGGGAGGGATTACATGTAAACCTGTGCTTTGCTGTACAGAATGATTTTTCAACATCAGAAACAAACTACAAATGTCTGAAGTCGTGGCAATCAAAGCAGAGACTTTTTATGAAAATCTCCAGGCAGACTCTCTCCAGCTGCCTGTTCCTAAACACCTTCCTAGAGGATGCTCTCCTCACCTTGCCTCACCCACTCCAGACTGTCAAGTTCCTTAATTAACCTTCAAATATTGTCTCCAATCTAAAGACAGGAAAAAAGAGACTAATAACAGCGTTAGGCTTCTTAGCACCATATTATCCACTCCCGGCTACGTACCACATGCACATTTTGCCCAGCCTGGGGTAGTTGTTAAGTTCCCAGCCCAGGTGTTTTGGGCTATTCCTGTTGATTGTTCCAGAGAGGCTCCAGGAAGGCCCCATAGGGAAGTCCTCCTTTTCTAGAAGGCACCTTGGACGACATCACAGGTCACTCAGATGCCAGCCTGAACTCACTGCATCTCTCCTCAGCTGGAGGGTGAGGAATTCTGCGGAACGGTCAGAGCGCACGGGATTGAGTCTCCTTTCATCCCTGCTTTCAGTTATCTGATAACCTGCTGCCACCTACTCCTCAACAGAAGACAGACAAACAGTACAACTTTAATTTCAGTTACCAAGAAGTGGCTACAAACACCTTCTATAAGCCAAAAAGAGCTAAACTACCTTCACCTTTTAGAACACATATAGCTCAAAGTTCCATTTATAGTGCCCAAAGCCTCATTTGCCGTGTCCAGAGCTCCATTTTTACGATCCAATCAATCCTCAGGGTCCAAGACACATCTCGAGTGTCCAAACCCTCATACATAGGGTCTAAATCACACTTTTAGACCTAAGAACCTCATTTTTAGGTCACAAAGCCTCACTTCCGGAGTTCTTTGACTCTAGGATTAAAAAACTCATTTTTAGGGTACAAACCCTCACAAGCTCCAAACATCCCTTGTGAGGTCTAAAGGCTCACCTTAAGGGGCCAAAGCGTAATTTTTAAGGCCCAAAGTCTGTGTTTGAAAGTAGGCAGGAGAGAGAGGAGGAGACACAAGGGCTCGGAAATGAGGCAGACCTATCATCAGACCAAATCTGGCCCTGCTAGAAGAATTTATAAAAACAAACAAGAATAAATAAATGGAGCTTGAACAACCATCTGCATAAAGTTTGACTATGCTCCATGAAGTAAGGGTGAAGTACTCATTTGCTTTGAGTGATAGTTTCAGGAAGAAGCAAACCGGACATGTAAAAGAATTTCTAGATTTTATTATTTTACACTATATTGACACTTGACTTGCGTCCCCGTTGCTTCCCTTCTCAATCAGTGCTCCTCCTCTCTGTGTTTTACTGAAGAAGCCCCGAGTCCCGAATAAGGGAATGCATTTTCCCAAGTTTCCAGAGCTCGTGAACTTTCAGAAATCCTCTTTACTATGGATTACTATGGCTGAGGAGTCTGTGTGAGCCTGTGGGAAGGGCTGCACAGCGGAGAGCTGACGGGGATGGAGTCCAGCTGCAACCCATCACGCCCAGTTCATCAGTGCTGCCAAGTACAGTGAAACGCCAGTGGTAAGGGCAAGCACGGCAGGTCACGGGAGTTCATGGCAAGGAGGGAATTACTGTGGGAAGAGCGCAGTAGGGCAGGGGAGCAGGAATATCGGAGCGTTAAATCACCCTAAGACACTGCTGCCATCTGCCCAGAGTGGCACGCGGCCAGAGCCGCTTCCATCTCCCCAGGGTTTGTTCTGCTTTCCTTGTGCGTTGCCCTTCCAGAAGGTCCTGGATGACGAGACGTCCCCTTGACCACAGCCCCCAGCTTGGACTGGAAAAAACCTCCAGGCCCGAGGGGACACTTTTAGTCCCACTCCCAACCCCAAATTCAGCAAGAGTTTCCGATGTGCTACAACCAGGTGCTCTGCAGCAGTTCAAGCGTTTGTCTCCAAAATGCTATTCCAATACACTGGGATAAAACACCATGGGCTCCCAGAAAGATGTTTCTCCATTTAGGAACCCTGTTCTGCCAGCCTGGGGGAAATCATGCTGAAATAGTACATTACAACCAACACAGGAACAAGAAATAAGCCTTAATAGTTCAATCTTGATGAAACAGTGGTTACAAAAAAGGATTTGAAACAAATCAAAATGCCCTGAAACTCCTTGGATCCCATACGCCCCAACTCCTGAAGATTTTTAAATCTTTTCCTGAACCAAGTTTGAAGCCTGTGCAATTATCTCTAGTCTGAGATACTCCAGCCTGTATTTCCAAAAGATTTGCCAAAGGAAAGTAGCTGTGAACATGCACAGACGTGTTTCTTCACGTCTCCATAACCTCGGAAAAAGGGATGGCAAAAAGGAAGTGAGGAATAATCTGTCACAAATGACAGATCTAAGCACGTTTGGGTATTTTTTTTATTCCTGATGGTTGGTCTGTCTTCCAGGATTTCCCTGGTTTGGCAGCTGAACACTACAAGGCAGGCAGATTCCCGAGCATCTTCCACTTGCAAACAGCTGTACTTCAAACAACCGTATGCTGCCCTGGGCTTGAAGGCCAGGGAATTTCAATAAACAAAAATACTCCAAATAATTTCCAACAAACAAAAAAGAAGTCACATTTTACTTGGAATCTGAAGCCAAAGATTTAAGGTTCAGCATACCGGGCCCAGCCCTTTCATTTAAAACAAGCAAGGTTAATGCTCTAGGAGAAACAGAAACCAGCACTGCCACTTGGCGTCGCACGGACATGAGCATAAACCAGATCCCAGCTCGAACACAGAGACACACTTCTACAGAAACGTAGTTCAGAGTGGAAGTACAGGCTAAAGGCATCATGCACCAACAACTGTTCGGAGTTGGTTACCAAGGCAGGAAGCTAACTGAGAAACTGAGACAATTTGCTATACAACAGGTAGAAAGTGTTTGAAGCCACTATTTCTAAATGTTGGGCTTGCTGCCTTCTCTCTATTTACAATCTAAACCATTTGTAGTGTTTTCTTGAGGCTGGCACCTTCCACTCCCGAAGGATTCTGACAATAAATACTGCTATTTTGACCAAACAACAGCAGAAATACCCAGCGGAAACCTGTGGAAGCATCAGCTTTCCGACACACAGTGAAGAAGACAAGAGGCAGCTCCTCCGTGACTAATGAAGTGTTCTTCTGCCATGACAAGTGCAGGCACATGCATGTGGGTTTTTTAAATAAACAGGGTCATTTCCAAGGGAGATTAAGCAGACGTGAAGATAGGAATTTGCAAAACTGATGGCACACAGACAACTTCCACTGCAGAAGTAGATACGTAAACTATTTCAAAACAAAAGCGTTCAAGTATTTGGGGGTTTAACTTAAGTTTAGATTCAGGAAGAGACTGTGGACAAAATCTTACTTTACTAGTGCACATGCCAATTATTCCACATATTTACTATCAAACAATGAAAATTTAGCACCAAATGCTCTTTTTCTCTTACTTATGATATCAAACCTCTTCTACAAGCTATACATTACACTAACTGCTACCCCAGAGATTTCCTTCACTTTCTCTCCAAGATTTCAGAACCCAGCTGGCTACTCTGGAGAGTGTCTAAATTCCTTTCAAGTCGAAAATAAATCTTTCCAACACACACATGCCCCTAGAATTTCTCACTCTTGTTCCAGTTTCTGTTAAGCCATATTATCTCGCTTTTCACGTCTTTAGGATACACCGAGGATCAAATACTCTAGATGGGTTGAGAGACACGTAGCACAGCTACAGGGAGGCCAGAGAATGTAATTGCAAGTTCCTTTTGCTACCCTGAGAGATGCTGGGAGGAAAAAAATATAAAATAAATCTTCAGGATTATTTATTTCTTTCACACTCAGATGATTAGAGATGTTAAAACAGCAAAGGTCGAGATGAACAGAGAGACAAGAGTGACCCAGGACCATCTACCCACTGCTCCTCAAAGGAAAAACCCATGTTCTCCTACTCTAGTCCCCAAAATCATGGAAAGCACATGGGATGTTATGGGAAAAAAGGGACACATTCCACTAGATCAGGTCGCTCCAAGCCCCATCTAACCCGGCCTCGAACATTTCCAGGGATGGGGCAGCCATAGCTTCTCTGCGCAACCTGTGCCAGCACCTCACCATCCTCAGCATAGAATTTCTTCCCAATATCCCATCCAACCCTGTCCTCTGTCACTGTGAAGTCACTCCCCCTCCAAAAGTCCCCCTCGGGCTTCATTTACCTGAAAACACACCACAAGCAGCTTGCCAGCCACATGGCAATCTGTGACGGAGCTGCTACACTCCTTAATCTAATTCCATTTAATCCAATTTCTTGTCTTCACGTGCTGTCTCAACGCAACAACTTCATTCAGGCTTACTGCCAAAATCCAGCTGCCAGTCCCAGGGTCTCATTCATCAGAACAATTCTATTGGAAGCTACATCTAGCCAGGCAGGGGTCTGCTTGGCCTTGTAAACACAGTACACTGGCAATAGATTCTCCTAAAAAACCCACCAAAAATCCCCAAAACACACCAAACTGACATTTAGTTATCACCTCTGATGCAACCGCTACCAGCATTTCCTTTCTCTAAGCAAGGGAATTCAAGGAGTTTTGGTCTGAATGGGGATTTTGAGCCGTTTCTGCAGTTACTCCCACAGTGACTGCTGCTCGCTGCTGAGGTGGGAGCTTTCCTAGCCAGGACTTATCTCAAAATGGAATCAAATCATGACCACGTGGCAGCTATGGGAAGTGGGAAACCCACTTCCAAGAAAGGATGCTTGCTGCAGACTTTTTCATATGATTCCTGTCCCAAACAGCAGGAGGGTAACCACGACATTCATCTCCCTGGATGTTGCAGGCATGTTCCACCAGTGCTCCTGCGCCTTATGGAGCACAAGGTGGGTACTGCTGGCTTTCACTGCTGCATGAGCGAATCAGTGAATGGTGTGTGGGCTCCATATATGACCAGCCTTTCATTCTGGGATTTGGGTATCTGCTCAGCCACAGGGAAACTCTGCGTGTCCGCAGACAGATGGAAAACAAACCCGTTACAGATGTGAACCACTCAATTCTCATGTGACACCTCCTGATGAAACAAAACTGCATCTAAGAGAACAAAAAGCATGCTCACTTTATAAAGGAACCCTTTAAAACTTAATGCTGCTATTCTTGGATAACAGGGTAGCCCATCATTTTGGTACCTGAGAAGCAGAGGGATGATTTGGTCACCAAATTCTAAATTCAGTTAACAAAAGGTCACCTTTTAAGTCCGAAAATGTCTTCATTATTAATTTTCCTGTTTGTAACACCTCATGCAAATAAAAAGGAAACCCAGTAACACGTAGGTTTGATTTCTCTCTCACACACCTGAGACATTAAGAACTTTGCTTACCAACCTCAGAGAAATTAACCCAAAGTAAAGCAGTAGGACATTAATATTTTCTAAGGGATTTAAGAAATGAAGTTCTGTAAATGACATCATTAGCAACGTGTGGCTAAAAGCAACAAAAGCTGCGCACATAGTGTGACATGAGACACAAATGCCATAAAACCAGCCTTACCAGCCCATCACAGTTGCTGATGGCCACCGCAGCTCCGGGGATGTCCGTGATGTCCCCCACGTAAGCACAGTTGGTCCACAGGGGCTCTCTCTTCCATAATCGCTCTGTACCACTTCCAGTCTGAGTCGTGTTACCACCATCGTTCCCAGCCTCCACAGAGTCTTCGTACCATTCCACCACAGCCTCGGGAGCCACCAAACGAGTGTTGGGTCTCAGCCGGAGATGGAATTCCCTCCCGAAGGCAGTGACGTTGAAATACAGCTGTCTGGGGCTCTGGGACACCTCCCGCGTCGATCGCCGCTGGTGACTCGCCGAGAGGATGTTGGACACGTAGCTTCCATCTGCACTGGTGCTAACTGGAATCACTAACCCGTACGGCCTCGGTCTGCTTTTTCGGAATTCTGCCAAGAGACACACCCAAAACCCAAACTAAAATAAGAACAAGAGCGTGGAACGAGCTCAAACACTGAAGGACCCCTCTGCCTCACACCTCCCCTTCCAAAAATCCCAATTTAGGATTCCTGTTTCAGCTACTAACACGGGGAAATGCAAGGCACGTGTCACTGCTCCTCTTTTATCATGGAATCACAAAATGGTTTGGGTTGGAAGGGACCTTCAAGACCATCCAGTTCCAAATCCCCTGCCATGGGGAGAGACACCACCCTCCACTATCCCAGGTTGCTCCAAGCCTCATCCAACCCGGCCTTGAACACTTCCAGGGATGGGGCAGCCGCAGCTTCTCTGGGCAACCTGTGCCAGGGCCTCACCATCCTCACACGGAAGAATTTCTTCCAACCAATTGTCATTATAAAAATCATTTTCCTAAAACTTACAGAGAAAAGTCTGAAATATTCACTGACATTTATCTGGGGAGTTTCCTGTGAGTTTCAGGTTTTCTCAACAGCCCCAGGAAAGGTACGGACCCTCGTGAATTCTCCTGTAAGGAATGCCACACAGCTCTGTTGTACACCTTACACAGAACTTGCTCCTGTGTCAGGACTTCCATCAAGGTTTTGAAAATGAAGTGCCAAGCTTGGTTATAAGCACAATTTGCATGCAGATTTCTCAGGAAACAGCAATAGGGAAAAAATCCAGCGGATCACATGCTGCTGATAAATTAATCCATGTCAGCACTGGTAAAGGCAGTAACTTTTCCCCCTACAAATCCCCCTAGCTAGCTACTTGCTGTTGCCTTTCCTCTGAGTAACAGAGATCAATAACAATGAGAGAATCTAATTATTAAAAAACCCAACACTGATCTGCACAAATTTGACCCTAAATCTTGCACTTTAGTGCAGCTGAGAGAAGCCATAAACCCGGCAAAGCCACACTGTTGGTAATCCTGGAGAAGCTCAATGGCACAACCCTCAGCTAAGACAACGTCTTCAAGTAATTTCATACCACTGGAAAACAAATCTATTCAAATGAGTTTATCTTTTCAGTGAGACCTCTGCAACCTGGCAGCAATCAGATTTGGTGTCCGATTTCCAATCTATAAGAGAAAGGCCAGGTCAAGCTGTGAGCCACACTGCTGCTCTGAATGGGTCCAAGGCCCAAGTCTAAGCCTGTGTATTTCACTCTGTGAGAGTTAAAAAGACATCTTGCACAAAAGTAGTTATTCCCTACTCCTCTCTTCCTGGGAGAGCTGGTGAAAGCGATATCGGAGTGGTATTACTGACAGTTTCATTCGAAAAGCTTCAAGATCGGATAGCTCTGATGTTAGCGCCAAGTGCCACTGAGAATTCCTCAAATAAATATACTTAATTAAGTGAGCTAAATTTCACCTGCTCCCAGGGTGGATCACACTTGATTCGAGAATCAAAAGAGGAAAAGCTCAGTAGCCAGTTCCTCTCTCCTGGTAGCAAAGGCTGCTGGTTTTAAGAGACTCACACATTCAACAAGTAACTTCAGTAGGAAAACGTTCCTAATGTCTTCACAGAACTGTTTTTAATATTCTTTCAGCCGGTTACTGAGGAATCTGATAGAAAAGCAATGTATGGTACTAGTAGGACGCACACATGTAAGTTCTAGCTCTATAAATACCTTACTATACAAATACTATATCCTAGGAATGTGAAAAGTAATTTCCAAGCCCATTGGTACCCCACATCCTACAGCCAGCAGCCACAGGGTGGGTTTCAGCAGCAGCCAACTCCACCTATTTGGCCATACACCCACAAGATCAGGTTCTAAAACTGGCATCCTAATTAGGCCATTATCCTTAGGATAATTCCCATTTAAAACACTGGGAATTCTGAGCCAGGATTGTTAATCTGTCTCCGTAGACAAGGGACCAAATTAAAACTCCGAAGTCATTTTTATTAATTAGACACCAGGCCATGCCCAGGAGACAGAGCTGCTGGGTTGTACATTCTAACTGGGTCAAAGTAAAAACACAGATCCTCACATTCCCGGTGCTTCAACACTGGGATTTCATTCCCAGGCTGACATTCTGCCTTCTACCTCACTGAGATTCCTCGTGGCTTGTTTTCTTTTTTCTTTAAAGCAGAACGTTCAGTGCCAGAGACCACAGTCTGGTGATCAAATTCTGTGTTCACCACACGACTGAGAAACTGCTCTGCACATCTTGCAGCAGAATTCCCACATTTCCACAGGCTGGGGAAAAAAAACCCCGGCTATTTTGCTAATAAGAGCAGCCAGCTAGCCCCATGAAGGTAGGAACAAAGGGTGGAAAATAAGAACTGTCAAGGTTTTGAGTCAGCGAAAGCCTTTTCCAGAGTCTGTAAATGCTGAGCTAGAAGAGGAAATGCCTTTTGTTCAAAGGCAATTAAAATTAAATGGGACATGACTGAATCCCAAAGACATCTGAACTCCTCCGCTGACTTACATTACCTTTTTTCCACAAACTGCATGCTCTGAGGAAATGCTATCCCAGATGTAGGTGTTCCCTTTCCTAAGCTAGAATTTCAGAGTCGATCTGCTCTGTTAATTCAAAGCTGACAGTGCTGATCAGAGCAAGAAGAAAAGCACTTAACTGTAAATTTTCTTCATTTGTTTTTAATCTGGCCTTAAAATGCTGCTCCAGTTGCACAATGTTTAAGTTGAAAGGAAGCACTTAAGAAGGAACATCACATTCTTTCATTGTGTGCCAAAACGTAATTAGCTAGAGAATGCCTCTGAAGAGAGCTGTCTGGGCTTTCTTTCCCCTCAAAAACTCGTGAAACTGCAGAATTAACACCACTGGCTCACAAGAGTTGTCTCTGCACTGTACAACAGCTGTGGCCAACGAAGGTTCGAAAATCCTAAACTCTTTTTATCACCTACATTTGGAAAAACTGTATTTTTTATGCATAAGATTCTGTGAAATACACTGATCAAAAATCGTCCAGTTGGTTGTCCACAGCAGAATGCCAAAAGCCTAAACATCCACTTGAGAAGATTTCAAAGCCACAGTCTATGTGGGAATCGGTGGAAAAGGAAGAATTTCTCAAAGTTCGAATTATTTTTCTATGTCTAAACCAAACTACCCAAGAAAAGAAATGCGGGGGGACTCCTGGTAACATGCCACCCACATGGCCCCTGCACGGGGCTCTGTTGCTGAGTCCTAGGCCATTCCACAGGGACACGATGGGATGACCAGCAATATTCCAGAGCGCCCCCATTGGAAATGCATTTGGATGCGGCTGGAGGGTCAGAAAGCTCAGGTACCTCAGCAAAAGGACTGGATCTAAGGTGACATCTCCAGATGAGCATTACCATGGAATTTTCTGCCTGGAATTCACAAGCTGTGACACAATCAAACTGCTGGATGGCAGACATCCAGATCTGCAGTGGAAGCACTGGAGAAAAAAGTTACCTGCTGCTATAGGGATGAAGAGGACAGCATTCCAATAAACAGACTGTGCCACGTTCTGGGAGATCACGCTTCTGTCCGACAGCTAAGCACAATGGGATGAGCACAGAACTGTTCTGGTCACCTAGCAAGGTGATGCTCAATAAGAGAAGATGGTGTGGAGACAAGTGGACAAGCCCAGCAGGGGTTTTGTCATCACCCTTTTCTGCTTAATCGTTGGCTGGTGGCTTCCAGAAATAACAGAGCAGTTGAGAGTCCCTCTCAACGACCTGGGTCACTCTAGAACTACCATTTGCTCGCTGTTTGGCTGCCTTTAGGTGGCAGGAATGTCCAGAAAGAAAGAGAAGACAGGAAAGGGGAACAGATTCCTTGAGAATTACCACTCACCTCTGCACCTGGAAAGGGATGAGGCTGTGTGGGATCTGGACATTGTAAGCGGGATGAATGAAAGCGAGGGACTGCAAGGAGAGAGGCTGATGTGGGACACCTCTCTGGTGTCCTCGTTCCTTTAGTTCACTGCCACCTGTCCCAGGGATGCACACAGCTCAAGAGATGGTTGGTGTGGTGTTTTTTGCAGCCTCTGCACAGCTCCAGGTGCTTTGCAGGTGCTTCCTGCAGGTGGTGGGGCCCAGCACTGCTGTGTCACAGGTTTCTTCCGTAAGTGGCACTGAGCAGGGACGGAGCTCTGCTGTGTGGGAGGCGAAGGTGCAGCACAGCATCAGCACCTTCAGGCTGAGTGGCACAGAACGACTTTCTCCTGACAGCTCCCAGGCACTGCAGCACATCGTGCACGAATGCAGGTAATTAAGTGTGCTAACTTGATATCCCTGTACTGCAGCCTGTGATGATATTTAACAAAAATAAATCCCGAGGTGCCTTAATTTCCCTAAGCAACTTTTTAGGCTACAAGAAAAGATCAGCTGCTGACAGCAGCCAGCCTTGGGTCAACTCAAAATACGCAACACCAATGCAAAGCGATACTTTGTGGGGACTCAAAAGTAGGACAGTGCATTCGCAAGCAATTCCAATGTAGGTTTTACCTCCAAGTCATTACAGCTCTCAACTGAGTAACTCATAGTTTGAAGGTGCAGCTGCCCCCATCCCTGGAATGGGGCCAGGCTGGAAGGGGCTTGGAGCAACCTGGGACAATGAAAGCTGTCATTGCCCATGGCAAGGGGTTTGGAATGAGATGATCATCCAAGTCCCTTCTAATCCAAACCATTTTAGGATTCTATGGTTCTGTACTTTTTGAATCAGAATTTACAGGACCAAATTCAGCCCCAAATATTCCTTACTACAGCAGTGCCAGGGCTGTGGAAGAAAGGAAGATGTTAAAGGACAAAAAGCTATTTTCCAGATTCAGGGATTTTGCCTGATGTACTGTGTAATTTAAAAGACACATTCCTATATAGCTTATGGTTTCTGCAATTCAAATACAATCCATTTCTCATGGAAAGGACTAGAAATAAAAGACAGGATCAGCATACCACTGGAAAAACCCTCTGTTTGCCAGTTAGCTTTAAATGTACCTCACTGTCTCTGTTCCCATTATTCACTGATCACGGTGGAAACCAGCCTAAGCCCAGAAGCTCGCAGTGCCAGAACTGAAGTTGAGACAAGACCTCCAAAATTCGCAGAAATACCTGAAATTCTTTTCTGAACAAAACCTGAACCAAAACCTCAGGGCTGGAGGTCCAACGGCAGCTGGAAGCAGAACTGCCTGGGGTCCATTCCCACTGTGGAAGAGCTCCAGACAGCACTCGTTTGCAGGGACACAAGCTCAGTACCGGGATGGTAAAAGACTCATTTCACACTGGGTAAGGGAAGGAGCACTTAGGATGGCATTCCCTGGCACTAACGCCCTGGGAATGCCAGCTTCCACATCCTTCCACTACGTCTTCCATCCTGCGGAGCACCTGATTACCAGTTAGTCTAAATGAACACAGATCTCCTGAAATTTAAACTGTGGGTGCATCCTCCCAATTAAAGGAAGCTTCCTGTCTTTGGGAAGAGTCCAAGAGGCTGAAGCGTCAGTAAGAAGCATCCCATGGGCACAAAGAGGCACATTTCCCTTCAGCACCCTCATGTGCCACTGACCCTGAACTCACTGCACAGCCACTTCTTACCCAGGTCTGTCAGTTTACACGGCAACAGTGACCAGCTACAGATTTCATAACTTTGATTGGTTTGTATGTCAGAAGGGAAGCATAGACACATAAAGATGCAAAACCGCAGCACGAGAGGGCATGCAAATTCAAGCCATGCCACGTCACTGCAACTACAAACGCTTCTGGGTGGCAGTGGTGGGGGGCGCACAGGGAATGCTTGCCTGCATACAGATCATTTCTCCAGAAATAACTAGTCTTTGAGCTTACTTCTTTTATTTCTGTTTTGATAGCAGGAATAATAGCTAAAAAGACTTACCAATTTGGATCTGCTGTTCTTTACCAGCCTGCAGAAGAGAAAAGAAACACATGCACAAAGTTGTTAGTGTAATTACTACGCAGTGGGGGATGTCAGAAGGCTGAAAAATCAGTCGGTCTGTGCTGCACTATTTTATATGTTTCTGCATTTGGTTTCCAGGGATGGCAGTTCTTCCTTAACTGAATAAACAGCTGTTCCCACCAATATACTAACGGAGTCCATAGCAAGTTTAACATAAATAAAGCTGCTAAGCAATCCTGACTCTGAATGACCCGGTCTATCCACCGTGACACTGTGCCAAAAAGTAAGTTCGGTGGCCAAAGCAGGGATTTAACAGCAGGAAAGAGATGAGCTCCAAGAAGCACGAGTGCTGGGGCAGAGAGGAAGCAGCGAGCTGACAGCTCTTTGTATCCAGGCTAGAGAACGGGAAAGCCAACTGGACCACAGTAACCGCAGGGATGGTGGCAGTGACCTGATGTCATGGTCAGCTCACTGCCGGCTTCAAAATTGCTCTTGCCAGGGTTAGGGGACCCAAGGGCACAGGATCCAGAGGGAAGGGACCCGAGGGCTGCCGCTGAAGGACCCAGCCCGGGCCGGGGATGCCGTGCCCGGTTCCAGGCGGCTTGGATGCAGCCGTCTGCAGCACAGCAGAGGGCGGAGAGCCGCCCGTCCATCGCAGCCCCTCCTCGCCCCGGGCCGGTACCGCCCGCAGAGCCCGGGGCAGCGGGGGGACGAGGGAGGACCGCGCGGGACAGCGCGGAGGGAAGGGGAGGGCAAGGGTCCCCGCACTCCCTCCCTCACTCACCTGCCGGCCGGGCGCAGCGCGGGCCCCCAGGAGCGCGGCTGCCACTACCCAGAGGGGCAGGAGCACCATCCCGAGCCGGCCGCCCGCGCCCCGGCCCCGGCCGCGCTCCGCCCGNCGCTCCACGTCAGGCACGGCCCGGCCCGCCGGGGAACCGCCGAGGAACCCGCCCGGCTCCGCGCACAGACACACTGAGGCACAAATCCTATCACTGTGCTCCCGCTGCATCCTCGGCGCTCCCTGCCCTTCCTCCGTGCGCCTGAAATCCACCGAGAAACAACTTTCCCGTCCGTCCGTCCGTCCGTCCGTCCGTCCGTCCATCCATCCATCCATCCATCCATCCATCCCACCCACCATCAATGCCTGCATCACAGCCTGGCACGGACTCCCAGAGCAGCTCCCCAGCCCGGGACCAGATCCTCAAGCTTCCGTATTTCCCATAAACCCAAAGCAGACTGCAACAGCTACAGTCTTAAAATCCCAGAATGGTTTAGTTTGGAAGGAACCTTAAAGCTCATCTCATTCCAACCCCCTGCCATGGGGGCCACTGGACCAGGTTGCTTCAAGCCCCATCCAACCTGGCTTGTAACACTTCCAGGGATGGGGCAGCCACAGCTTCCCTGGGCAACCTGTGCCACGGCCTCACGATTCTCATGGTAAAAAACTTCTTCCTTATATCTAACCTAAACTGATGCTCATTCAGCTTAAAACCATCACCCCGTGTCCCTTCTCAACAGTTTCCAAGGGTCCCACTGGACTGGAGTCTGACCACAAAGCCATTTCTCTCCCCATCAGCTGGGAGCTTGGCACAAGACACAAAAGGAAATGGTGCCCGGCCTGGGCAGAATCCAAAATCTGCTTGCACAGCGCCTTCCACAGACAGAAATCTGTACAAATGCACTCTGTACACCTTCATTTCTCCAGAGGATGTTAAGCAGTTGAAGCTGTGCATAATCAGTTGGTAACAGACCCCACTGGGGCATTCCCAAGGGGGAAGCAACTTTCCAGGAGGCAGAGATCAACCACTCTGACATCCTTGAACTCCAGCAGTGTTCAGCTGAGGACTGAATTTTTTCAGGCTCAGAATTAGCCAGTGTTATAAACATCTGGATCCCAATCTAAAATCCAATTTAAAACCATTTTGTAGTACCTTGTGCATTACCACTCCCGTGAAACATCAGAACCAACCAAAATCAGTTTCTGTTGTCCTCACGTAGCACAAACACATGATCTGCTGCTGCTACACGTTCTCAGAATACATGTGACAGCTTAACTAGAATTTTTAAGTTGACCTCCCTGCCAGAAGTCATCGTATCAATAGGAAAAAGAAAATACTGGTTCTACTAAATCCAAATTGCGTCACAGCAACATTAAAGAGGAGGAGAGCTTCAGCCTCGATTTTCAGGAGATACCTTGAATATTCCAACCACAGCAGCCCTCCTGTTTCAGAAGACACAGGTCCTGAACTGCATGATATCGTCTCACAAAGCGAAAAAATAAAAGGAATTTTTCTGAGACAGCGGGAACGCATCTGTTATTACAAGTGTACAGTCATTTCCGCACATAAAACATGAAGCAGCCGGTCACATTCGGCACCAGCAGCTGCACAGAGCCACTTCTGGGAAAGCCCAGAATCGGAAAGGCTGAGATACTGTAAAGTGCCAGCTCCATAATTCTACATTAAAAGGTATTTTACTTACCGTGCAGCTATTCCCCGTTTTACTTCCCTCATGGATGTTCACTAGGTGACCTCAGACCATACTTATTGCACATCATTCAAACCCTAAACACAACCTTGATGTCCTTGTGGGTTTTTCTGTAATGTGACACGCCCGAGTGCTGTGTGCTGCAAGCCACCTGTTTTCTGTGGTGAAACGATGAACGCGCACAGTCTCAGGTGTTTCGTTCAGGCTAATTACAGGGGCCCATTAGGGAATCACAGACTGGTTGGGTTGGAAGAGACCTTAGACCTCATCTAGTCCCAACCCGCTGTCATGGGCATGGACAGCTTCCACAGGCACAGGGATCCACAGTCCTGACCTCTAGTAAAGCTGTTTCTATGCTCTTAAAAACATTCTTGCAATACAGTGTTAAGTCTGTTACCTCCTAAGTTATTAAACTTTAAGCCAAACTGGCTTAAAACTTTCTAAATGTCAAAGAAACCAAGACAGACAACAGACAGAAGTGGGGGCCAGGGCAGATACTCTGTTTTGTGGTCTACCAAAAGCTCGATCGAATTGTAAGAAAGCAAAAATAAGGCGTTAAAATTAGATGCCGCATTATTTCTAATAAGAAACAACACCAAGTGCCACTCCTGTAACACATGTAAATCAAGGCAGCATTTGAAAGTTCAGCTGAAGACATTTCTCATCTCCAACAGCCCAGTTTGGCACACTATTATCAGAGAAATCATAGCCTTCTTGTGTGTATTTCTAGTCTGTTACACATACATATGCATATATGTATTTACATATGTGTATACATATATAGAGCTGTTAAAAATCCGTTAGGCATTTGCAATTCTAAAATCCCTCAGACGGGCTTTCTGCATCTGTGCAACTTTGGCTGATGCACGAGACTGACAGCCACAAATATTCTATGAACCTGAGTCTGGGGCCTGAAGCAAAGAGGCACTGAACTCTGTCTGGAAGGCTTTGCACGGGGCCAGGTTTTGGAGCGGGAAGGCTGCAGCAGGATTTGGCAGGGATAATACTTGGGAGTAAAACATGGTGTTACCTTACTTGGAACACGGTCTCCATGAGGTCCCACATCCTCTCACAGCAGAGGTGTCTGCAACACAATAATTTCAAAACCAGGCTTAATTGAATCAAGAATTCAAATGGAAAAAATTTAAACGATATTGCCTCTGTGGAACCAAGAGAAGTTACTGATCAGGAGTTCTTGCAATGCTATTTAATTCAAGCTTCAAATATTAATTTTTTGAGACAAGCCTCTTGTAAACTCAACTATAACATCTAGCAGGAATATTTATAGTGTAACTTAACTACGACATCTAGGAATAATAGTTATCATCCAGACAAATCCTAGTCTTCACTGATCCTGTCCACACACATGGTTTAATGCTCAGTTTTGCAGTGACATTTCCTGATATTTAGGAATCATTACAATTTATTGAGTTTCTGATCTACATATGCATTTGATGACCTTTCTTAATAGGAGCCAGTTTGGAAAGCATTAATTCTGTTCTTTCAGCTGAAATATGGCTTTGGTGTCAAAACCTGACTACCTTTAATGACCGATGCCTTGTGCCTCAGGTTTTTGTTCTCCATGGAGCCTGCCTGGATGGAAATAAAACACAAGGATGGAATCCCCTGTGAGGCAGGGCGACTGGAGACCCAGATCTTGCTCCGTGACACACCAGAACACGTGACCATGACCTGCTCAGGTTTCCAGCCTTAATGACAAGGCGAATTTGCAAGAACCAACTTTTATGTTCTGAAACATTGCTGCTACAATGCAGAAACCCACCTCCTCCAGCTGCCCCGTGCAACAACTCCAGCCGTGCATCCCAAAAGTCCCAAAGCCTTTTTGGATGAGATACCACTGTTAAAATTTTAGCCTTATTTTCCACCCAGTGACTTGCCATTTGATTTCCAAACCTGCACAGAAAGCTTTTTTTGGCATTATCTGTGTAAGAAGGAGATCCCAGTACCAAGGTATCACACAAAGATTGCCAGACTGTACGTGAAACCCAAGCACTCTATAAAAGACAATGCTTCTCATTTCTCCTTCATGGTGCATTAAAACTGGGAATATTAAACCACGCAACCATATTTAATTGTTTTAAAGCCACTATTAATCTAGCAGGCTGTTAAATGAAGAAATATAACACACCTATTATTTTTAACAAAGCAGAGCAAGATTTATGGTCAAGATTTAACCACAAGACACAGGAAACTGGAGAGAAAAATGTGAGACGTGAAAATTATAGTTGTAAAAGACACCGTGAAAAATAAAAATGAAAAGAAGCAGTGTTTGTGGATTTTGTATAATTAGCACATGCCATAAAATTGTTCCTATTCTGAGGTGATGAGTTTTAAAACAATGTGTGCCAAATAAAATGCAATTAAACCCACCCTGAATCTTCAAAAGAAATGATAACCCTGTTCCACGTCTAGGTTAACGGTTGGATTTGATGATTCAAAGGTCTTTTCCAACCTAAACAATTCTGGGACTCTATGTTCATTTCCCGCTGGCTTCACCAGCTCAACACTATTCCTTTGTAACTTAAAAAGTGCTTTGGTTTTAGTCACATTCTTAGAGAAGTTTTTGGGGAGGGGGATGACTGCAGAGAAAGAAAGGGAATTTATTTTCAGTGGTTGCTTTTCTGTCACTGATTCACACAAAACACGTTCCCGTACGGAGGGAGGGAGGTTGCGCACTTCAGCGCTCCCTTACCTCTCAAATGTAATGAAAATCAACTTGCTTGGCATGATTCCCTAAGCCCAGAAAAGGCAAAAGCTGCACCACAGAAATGAAAAATGGAAAGTAAAAATCAGTAATATCCTGTTGAAAATCAGTTCCCTAAGCAAGTCAATGGGAATGGCTGATTCAGCTCTAACTCACAGCTCCTTACTCCAAAGAGTTATAATGTTACCTGATTACCTCACAAAATACTCCAAATCCATCCTGTCAGTAGTTTTTGTCACTTCTGTTTCCTTGATTCTATTACAAAAGGTCATTCCACGACACGAAAACAAACGCAGCAGTGGAGGATGGCTGCCAGCAGCGCCTCCGGTCAGCATTTTAACAACCACTGCAGTTGGATCCCAAGAGATAACGCTGTTCCTGGAAGCTGCCAGCTGCTCCGAGGGCACGCTGACCAGGACCAGGGGAAGGTGCAGACTGCATCTGACCTAACCATACCCCTGGCACATTAGCTTGGCCTTTTATTATCTCGGTGTCTATGAAGAGAAGAGACAAACAGTTGATGCCACTATCTTTCCACTAAATGCATCTTGGCATTACAGCTGCAACCCTGCAAAGGATGCCAGGACAGAGATCTCAGGCTCTCTTAGCCCTCCTGAAAACCCTGGCCAGGAGCTGTGTACGCAGATCCTTCCAGTTCACACACTTCCTGAGAAGGTGCACTGGCAGTCAAGAATTACCACTTTGCCTTCAGTTTGCTGGGACGCTTCCAAATCACTTCCATTTCCAGAAGGAATTAAAACAGGTGCTTTGTCTCTGCAAAGCAGCTTAAGCTAAAGGTCCTGATACCACTTGCTGCTCTCACATGGGGTCACGGTCATTAAATATTTAAGCCAAAACAACAGTAAATTGAGAGGAGAGAGGGGCAAGTTTAGCAGATAAACCCCTGCCTCTCCGGAGTCCCCTTCTCCGCTCCCTCTCGAGGGGGCTCCAGCTGCTTTAAGAGCTCAACAGAACCACGAGGCACAACCCCAAATACTGTTTAAAAAACAGAAGCTTAAATGAAAATGAGAACTGAGCTTCTGACCTTACCTAGGGTCATCTCACCACGTCACGGACGGGGTTATTTCCAGGGCAGCATGTGAGAGCTTTCACTGAAGCAGCTTCAATAGGACTTTGCCCATGGATTAATGGATGACTTTGGCTTCTCTTTCTTACCAGCCTTTACAATTCAGGAGAACACACAGAGGTTTTCTTCTGCAGTAGCTGAGTAAAAAGACAAAAGTGAGCTAACCTCCTGACCTGCAAAATAACCTCATGGAGAAATCCATTCAACAGAGCTGCTCGCTGTTCCTGGGAAAAGGAAAAGCAGAGGAAACAATACCTCGGGATGCTGCTTAAGAGGGGAAACTACCACAGCAATACTTTTGCTCAACTTCTAGGCAACTTTTAAGAAAAGTAGAACCAGCAGGGACTTCCAATCCTATGCACCAAAGAAGGAGGAAAAGGGAGAACTTGTGCAGACGGAACATGCATGTGTTTGGCTTCAAGTACATAAATATATATAGAAATCCCAGTGGAGTTAAAGGAGGCTGCTCTGCAAGCTCCAGTTCCAGTGTGTGACACCACCTTGGCATTATCCGGGGCTGTCCTATGGCACAGGGGCTGCAGGCTCCAGAAACCCTTGGGACAGCACAGGATGGCCAAATGTTCTGATCTGCATTTAAAACAGGACTACAACACTATATATGGTATTATTTTAGGATTTCATCTACATTCCAGCCTGTTTGCAACAAATTGCAGGATAATACCTGAAATTCACCTCAAATTCATTGTGTAGTTACACATAGGTAAGCATGCACATGAAAATACGTGGGGAAATATGAATAAGCATGTTTTTCTTTGTTGTGTCCTGCTTCTTTTCTGTTGGTTCGTCAAGGTCATCAGTGTTTATGACCTAAAACACAGTGGACAAGCATACATGCATACCATGTTGTTATAAAGAGGCGTGGCTAAAATCCATTTTAAAAGCTAAGCACTGAATTTCAAAGGTGAAGACAGCTTCTATGGAAATTTGTTGCTACAGTGGGGGTGGATCTATGTCCTAGCTCCCACCTCTTTTTAGGGGTTTTGTAGTGCACTTTTGCTTTTGTATGATAACTATATGGAGAAATACTTCAAAAATACAGCTGTTTATCAATTTATTTGGTTTGCATACCTTTATCCAGGCTGGAATATTCCGTATTAATGGCCCCTGGCTCCAGGAGGTGCCATACAGCTGTCCCAGCAACACAACGTTTCACTTTGAAAACAATTAAAAACTGCAAAGCATCTGATGGCTAAGAAAACACTCAGGTTTCCTTCTGTCCAATATAGTTTCTAATAGGATACACACTATCAAGATCAGCATAATTAAGACACTTCAATCTCTCCTCTTTCCATTTTATTTCCCAAATGAAATCATGGCACATTTTGCAAAGTCTAACCAGTAATAGCATTTTTCCCTTGAAGCCAAAGCCTTGTACATCAGGCTTATGACTTCCTAGGCTTGACCTGCATTTCTTCCCAGCAGCTTCATTTAGGTTCGGTTTAAACTCAGAGAGCTGCCACAACAACTGGAAGCAAAAGACTGCAGTTTTAAATTGTCTGGTCTCAGCAGTCTGTTTGTTTTCTTCTCATGTTCTTTTTTCTCCACCCTGCAGGGAAAAGCAGGAGAGAAGAACGGGAAGAAAGGCAAGTGCCCAAGTAGTAATGGAGCCTGATTCTTGCAGGTTCCTATCACATGCTCGCGAGCACTCACTGGGACTTTTCCTTCCTTCTAAAAAGGCTTCTCCTTGAGCCTCAAGTTGTGTGCAAAGTCACACATTTGTAGGGGCTCTGATACCTGTGTGAATTTAATTGATTTAGCAGAGTTCAGCCAATTAACTCAGAAGTTATGGAGGAACAACCACGAGCCCAGGGGCCCAAGCATTCTGCTGCTTTTATTGACTTGAAGTAATCATGACCCAAGTATAATTAAAGCATAGTCCTTACCTGCATTTTTTAACTGTTCCAGCTTTAATTTGCAATCTTAGCTTTCCCACGGTCTTTCTGCACCTTCCCCTCAGCCTCCCACTCTGTGCAGCTGGTTTTGACTTCAGGACAAGTTACAGGAGGAGGTCCAAAACTCAAGCATAGCATTCAGCCTCAAATGGGAAGTTCATAATCTGAGGAAATTCAAGCCAAATTTAAAATATCAATAACTGCTATCACTTGTTTTCTTCACTTCCTGCCAGCATCATTCACCTGGTTATCCCTTGTCAGAGCCTGAGGAAGAGTACCATGTCCTTCAGTGAAATATCCAAATAATTAGAATTTGTAAACTTGAATTCTTATTAGCAAAGAACTGCATTTTTAAGAAAAAATATCTATTTTAATTTCAAAGGAAGAAAGGACTTAGCCTATCACTACTCAGTGTAAAATAAAATAGCTCTCATTTAATGATTCTCCTAGAGTGCCTCTTAGCATGAAACTTTTTCTAGTCTCTTAATTTACTATTTGCTGCCTTGCTGCTTTGTGGAAGAGACACTTGATACCAGAGTCTTTTCACAGGCTTCATTCTACACTCAACTGAAACTTGAATTCAGCACAGGAGCAAGAGGGAATTCAAACCCTGGGCAAAGTGAGTGGCAGCTTACAGCTTGCTGATTCCACATTCGAACCAGAAACACTCTGTAATTCAGCTCTGGGACATGGGTCGATCCCTCTCACTTCCTGCTTACACAAATCACTGATCAGGATCCATCGGTCATTAGCTGAGCCCTTCCGTCTTGTTTCTCCAATGTAACAGTGTCAGAGTGGACTTTGCTGAAGGGAATTGTTCGGCCTCAGCTGCTGGAGCAGGTGCAGGTGAGCCAACCAGGGCACTGCAAAAAAAAAAGAACAGAGGTAATGGAAAAAAGGAGCAAGAAGATAAGGAGTATCAGCCAGCCAGGTAAAGGGAAGAGGGAGCGGAAGAGTAAGTGTGTCACTTCACCTGGCAGGAGGTGAGGCTAGGTGCTCACTCAGCCAGGAAAAGGAATAGAAGTTGCCACTTCTGGGTGCTAGGCACTGCTACCTGGTGCGTCCATTCATTCCACAGCAAATCTTACCTGGAAACACCACAGGAGCGCGTGATGTAAAACTTCCTTGGTGGGTACCAAATAGAAAATCAAGTGCCTTTCAGTCATCCTCAAGACCCACAGAGAACTAGGAAGTTCCCTGTGAAGGATGAGCCATCCTTCAGTCCCATAGGACATGGTGTTTCTAATTGCCCCACAAGAAGTACAGGCACAGACTTTCCATTTTCCGTAATAAAAAACAAAATACTTTCTGAACTTCAGGCTCACACATTACAACTTGATTATTTAAACCTTCTCCTTAAAACCTTCTATGGAAAGCCGAAAAAGCAATCACATAGAATACTAAAGCTTGACGGAAATCTCAGTACCTTTTGGTCATTCTCAGTAATTTTTAGCTTGCTTTGGGCTGGCAACAGCATGTTCTGGTAACACCATTTTTATCTTCTGCAGTACATTAACTCCTTGTCCTTTGCAGGTTTTACTGAATCTAACATCTTAAAGACACACACCATAAAAAGTGCGGGTTTTTATCTATTTTTCTTTACAACTCCTTAAAAGTCTGTATTTCACGTGATTTAAACAGCAAAACCACTCATCAGCTCAGGTCACTTAAAAGGTTTTTAAGTCTTGGACCAAGTTTATAGGAAAGCTTTTCTACGCTGCAATCTGGCTCTAACTCCTGAGTTCAGGAAAGGCATGTGGGGATGATTTAAAGTTACCTTTCTCCGTCGTCTGTGCCAGCAGTGAGCTGTCCCCTCTGATAAGGGGCAGAGTGGAAAGAAATCAGTAACTCCTTAAAATCACCCCAGTGGGAGCTGCCAGAGGTCAGGAATCCCAGCCTTGCTGCTACTGAAGCCCTTCCTTTACTGTCCAGTGTTATATGTGTGAAGTGATTGAGTGGTTGCTCTGTTCTGCCTACTAAGTCACCTTTCTATATTTAACACATCACCGTATAAAACACCACAGTGTACCTCAAGGATGGGAGGCTCCACGTAAAATTAAACTCTGCCTTAAATCTTCCTGAAAAAGCAGCCCACTCCCCACTTCTGAAGAGAACTGCTTTTTCTCTCTCTGCTCAAAAAATTCCAGTAGGCAAATACATCTGAAAGGCTCAAAGAGAGCTCCGAGGACTCGAAAAAAAAGAGAAACCAGCATTGAAAATATCCTGAAATATTCTGGGCTGACAATCACAT
Organism: Cnemophilus loriae; assembly: GCA_013397755.1. Classification (NCBI taxonomy): domain Eukaryota; kingdom Metazoa; phylum Chordata; class Aves; order Passeriformes; family Corvidae; genus Cnemophilus; species Cnemophilus loriae. The sequence continues at coordinate 68,284 of VZTF01003396.1, forward strand.
TTGTACAATAAAATATTTGTCCTTTTTTTCCCAAAATATCCTCTAAAATAGCTGGAGGATAAGAGGTGCCTTTATACTGAGTCACTGGAAGCAAAAGTGAGTCCCCTTGGCGGGTCCAGCCCAAGAACCATTGCAGGCGACGGAGGCCGTGAACCGCCTGGGCTTTGACTTACTCCTCCTGATGGTTCTAAGTGCTGACAGCACAGGATGCTTTATTCCCGTTTTTATTTATGCTATAATGTCATTCCCGGCCCTTCATCTTTCCATTTCTTTCATCCCAGCTTCCACTGATGTGCCCCATCTGCGCTGGCCTGAGCTGGGACTGCCCGTCCTGCCTGAGGCAGCAGCACAACACTGACCCACTGCTCCACTCCAGGTTCCTTTTCCAAATATCAACATATTGAGATTAATCCCACTCTACCCATTCCAAAGCACTCACATTTTTATATGGCGATATAGAAAAAGGAGAGATCCTTAGTATAAACTGGTGTAGTTCCTTAGAAAACATGAGATTGGCACCAAGGGGTCGGTACATCCAAGAGATAAAAGGTTTTTAGCCCAAAATACAGATTAATAAAGGATATTGTTGCAGCAAGAAGAAACAAAAGGAAGAGGCACTGAGTGAAAAGTATGGTAGGAAAGAAGACTCTTTAGACAGTTAGAAAACACAGAGCCCAAGCTAATGCCTCTGGAAAACGTTCTACTGGTCTGTAAAAATCCTTATCGAAGGACCCTTGGCCTTCTTGGTCTGACTGATAAGCTAAGCAACCTTTCACTTATTTAAAAGAATCTCAATTTAAAGTAAGTACCTTTCCTGCCAGTCACGATACAACCCAAGCTTCATTATTTTGCGTGGGGGAGGCCTTTTTTCCCTGTAAGACATTCCAATTAACCTCTTTCCGTGCTGTTGCCAACATTAAAGTTACTGAAAAAAGGTCACTCTCTCACTTGCCAGATTTATCCAAGCATCAAGGGAGTGAAGAGCTATGGGCTGTGTCCTGAGCCTCTTCACAACTGCTACCATTGATTAGAAAACAACATACAGGCTACTAAGATCTATTGAAAATGGATTAAATTGATGATTTCTCTTGAAAATTGATTAAATGGATTAAATGATGGAAAATCGCAAATAATTGTATTTTTTTGGCTAACTTACTATAGAGAGAAGGCTTTTTAAATTACCTTTTCTTATGTGTGTACATATGTGCTTCCTTAATGTGTTTTTGCTGTCCAATTCTAACAAAATTTGGCAAATAGGTAGAGATCTCCAAGATGCAGTTTCCTTGTTAAGAAGACTTTGTTCCTGCAAATTTTGCAGTCTAAGCAGTAGGTTAAGGAGAAGACTGTCCAAGCGGCCTAAAAGAAAAGTTGCAACATCAGCCTCACAGGGAAAAAAATCCTTCAAAATACATCAAGGAAATACCTGAATTACTTCTTCCATTATATAATTCAAGTCCTTATATTTTATTGAAGCAATGTCATCACATGCACAGGAATGGTTCCTAGGTGAAAAATACAAAGATTCAGTTTTGACTCCACAGGTACATGTTGAATAATAATTCTGAATTAAATGCCAAAACTGCTCAGTGTGGCGTAGATAGACCAGATTATCCTTAAGTACTTGTCAGAACTTTTCCTTAAGTCCTGTGCTACAGTAGAACACTAAAGCATGTGAAGAACCTGAAATATCTATAATCCCATATAAGTGCTCTTATTTTTTGAGCTTCTCGGGTGCTTCACAGGGGGATTTGTGTGCAAATCATTTGAATTCAAAGCGTAAAAGCAGAAAATGGGAAAAAAAAAGATTTAACTGTTAACCATTTTTAAAGATGCTGCCTTAAAGATACAAAGGTTTGAGATCAGACAGAACAAACAGAATTCAAGGTTTGTGCCTAGCAGCTGACACTTGCCAGATCTGAAAGGAGAGAGCCAGACCTGCAAACGACACTGATGAACCCAGGATCCACGAGGTTATACAGGTGCTTCAGGACTCAACCACCTGCACTGAAAAGCAAAAGGCTCCTCCATCAGCTTTCTAGATGAAGGAACGCAAAACAAATACTATTAACAACCCTGTCTGGTTTTTTCCTAAGAATTATCCCAGGAGCAAAAATACGGGAAAAGTGCTCATCAAAGTCTTACTGATTTTATACCCTGTCCTAGGGATTTCCTAATTAATCTGGGGCTCTGAACTGATCAGCTCATTTTTAGTAATGTGTTGGAAATTTTTTCAGCTTCTTTTTTGAGTTTTAATGCTGGTTAAAATTATTTCATAGAACTGAATTCGAATTTAGGGTTACAATCTAGCAAGAAGGAGCTGAAAGAAAAATGAAATCTAAGCCTGCATGTCCAGAAGTTACACTTCTTAATATTCTACTGCCTAAAGTTCTGAGAAAATGTACAGCTACCTTCCCAGAAAATTAGTTTTCATCACACAAGAGCAAAGCTGGCTTGCTCTTTCTGCACCTGTACGCAGTGCAATATGCTCTGCCCTCTCTAACAGGATACTCAGGGTATAATCCCAGTGTTGGGTGAAGTCCAAGCTATGAAATAAGATTCACCACAAGAAATTTGGTGCCAAGACTGTGACATGAAAATCCTGAGTTGAAAACACTGTTTTTTGTGAAGTAGCTAATGGTTGTGACTGAAGGAGTCTTGGTAGGCCTGATTTTTGAAGAATAAACTTTACTGTTTCCCATTTAAATGGACACAGAAAGATACTGGGCTGGTACTATCTTTAAAATAAATAAATACACAGAAATCAGAGCCTATCTTTATTATCCAATATTCTCTACTTGTCACCAAACTAAAGATTATTTCAAGTACATGATTTCAAATGGGGAGGTGAGGCAGCTGTTTCTGCCCTTTGGGGCCATACAGGCACTCAATTATCAGGGCACACACAGCCATAGATAGGCTGGAACAGTGCCAGTACAGCAGCAGTGGTGGCTGGAATTAGTCTGGAATTAGGTAGGGACAGTTGTCTAAAACTGGAAGAAGCAAACAGAAGAAATAGAAATATCTTGCAAGCGTGTTCAGAATCTTGTACCTCAGGTTACTTATTTCTGTGAAGGAGGCAAAAACCTTGCAGTCAGAGACCTTGCTCCCTCCTCAGTGCTGCAGTCCCAAATCAGTAACTCGCTCTCCCTGTTCCTCACGCTCATCTTCTTCCTACTCGGCTCAGCAGCCCAAGTGTTCCAAGGATGACCTGCTGACGTGCTTCCCACACCACAGACTGGGAAACCACGAAGTGTCTGGACGCATGAGTGAGACACTGAGACTCTTACCTGCTGCCTCGTTTCTTTCTCTGCATGACTTTGCTGCTGCAGCCGGTGCCAGCCACCACAGAGCCATTTCTTTGGAATTCAGCACCCCAGGAGCCGTTCCTGCCATGGTGGGAATCGATGCTTGGCAGCACTTCTGCGCCTCTTGACTCACACGATGCTTTTGGCTCATTTTCCATCATTTCCTTGAGCTACAGAGGAAAGAAACAAATTGCTAAAGAGCAAAAACAGCTGTAAAAAATGTCACTCAATGATGTAAGCCGTAAAATCTGTGTTTTAGGACGAGGAAACATGCATGTTTCCAGGCATATAAAAGCTCCAGCACATGCAGCACAAGAGAGAAAATTAACTCACGTTCATCAGAAATCTACTTTGACAGCTCAAAGATACTTGAACTGACATTTAATCACACGTGAAGAAGGTAATAGGTGATTCTTCATCCTGCGAGCCCAGCTGATGTCTCTGTGCAAGGTTCTGTATGAAAAGACAAGAGACAACCTTGCAAAATTTACACGGAAAAGACACAAAAAGAATGAAAATGTAATTGGAAATGCACAGAATTTAAGTTTCATCCAATGCTAGGCCGTTTGCATAACAGCCCAAATATCACTCCACATCTGTTTGGTTTTCAAGTTCCTGTTCCTTTTTTTTTGTTTTTTGTTTTTTTTTTTTTTTTAAGAGACCAGTCATTGGAAGTTCACGTGCACAGGCTGCTGAATAAAAGCAAATGACATCTAGGTCAAGTGTACACTTCCAGAAACACACAGGCAGCTCATTTCTCTGCAGCTACTTCCAATGGATTGGCAGTGCAGGTCTGGGAAGAATGAAGATATCACCAGCACAGGCAGCACTGGGTGGCATCTCACATTTATGCAGCATCACACCATCTGAAGGTAAATGACCCCGAAGGGGTCACGACGATTCCCAAAGTGATCTAATGCCCACGGAAACTCAAGAGTGAGGGGACTTCCGACGCATCCTCGTTCCTTCTGACATCAGAGCTCTGACTGCCAGCAGCGATGAAGGGAACAATGACATAGGGGACATCACTGCACAACTCTGCAGAGAAAAACAGCCTCTTCCCGACTGAAACGACTGGAGGGAAAACTTTTAAATCTTGCACGTATTTCAGAAGAATAATTTGTTTGAGGAAGTGGCCTTCAAATAAAACACGGACTTACACAAACTGAAACCATCCGGCATTCCATGCAGCACGTTTGACTTAACAATGAGGCAACTGCCTCGGGGCATCTTCGCGGTGCTGGGAATGGCATGGATTTGCATTTGCAAAGGCCCTTTGTAATCTCTTCCCAGATTTCAGCTCTGTTATCATCCCACCCTGCTCTCCTGGCCATCCCGTTGTCACAGTGAACGGGATGAAGCCTGTACACAGGGTGACCAAAGACCCAACACACAGAAAATACTGCTCCTAAACCCTCCAGAGTGCTCTGCCTTCTCATCCTAACAAATCCAGATGTTGCTCTCGGAGTTGAGCCTCACTGTGCACACCCCAGCTCTGTTACTGTTTTAGCTGTGGTTTACTGTTTGGAACTGGGAGGAGATCACTCTGAGGAATGCAGCTTAAACGAAGACTCTGCATTTTAAGTGGCTGTTTCTGTTTGGAAAGCAAAGCTTCAGGAAACAAGGCAAGGCACAGAATGGAGAAGAACTTCTCAGAGGGCTGCATCGATTAGACTGCAGGAAGGAGCAGCACAGCTGAAAATAGCTAAAGCAGAGTCAATAGGAAACCTCTTTGAGCCGTTTGACATTGTGGTCTGGTCCTGGAGCCGGTGAACAAACCTGAGGGCTGGGAATGCATCATCTCTGGTCCCGGCTAGATATAATTATTTGAGCAATGCAAATTGGAAAAAGATTTCATGTCAGATAGTTTTGCGTGAGATAGGGATTCATAGTTCATTACATATTTATAATGAGAGGGCTTTGCTTTCTCAAAGGCACAATAATTATCAGCTTCAAGCAGCTTTTGCATTGAGAAATGCTGCTATTAAACTCACTTGACAGCTGCTGCATTTCCAAAAAGACATTATTACATTTATCTGCACCTTTGCTCCTCCCTGTACATCACTTCATTTAATCCCTTCCTGAGACACCCGTTTTTAGGACAGCATGACATAGAATTGAAGAAACCTCTCCATTAACATTAAACTTATGGTTTAATAAATAAATAACTTCTATATAAAACAGCATTGACAGAAAATGCAACGAACGTGTTTTTCTAGAAATGTCAGACCCAGTGTAAAAAAAAAATTACTATCATTATTATAGCTACTGGGCATGAATAATATTGTTTACTAGTAAAAGTCGCACAGCAAAAGGAACATAACTAAGGGAGTGTCCTGCAAAAAAGGTCTCCTACCTGGTCCCAGATTCAGATACAACATCTGGCTAATGCACAGAAAGCTTTATGTAGCTACCAGTGCCGTTTTCTTCAGGAAGGACTGAGTACCCAAATATCCTCAGCTGGCATGGGTGGAATTCAAGAGAAAACCTGCATTGACTTATACTTTAGGAAGAGCTGGATGTTTCCCTGAAGACTCCAGCAATTAAGAGGTGAAAATGACTTTTAAGATGAGCACTTTGCAAGTGGCTGCCCAGGAGAAAAAACAAAACAGCAGCAAGAAAGGATATTCTGCACAGAATGAGCAAATCAAGAAGTAAAACACACCTTCCTAATTCTGAAAATAAGAAATGAGGTTTCCATGTTAAATCTAGAATTGAAAAATTGCTCTATCCAGCAATCCTACATGGAAAGTTATGTGAACTTGCAAGTGGGTGCCTGGTTTCAAAAGGATTAGTTACCTTTCCAGCTTTATATCCAGCTCTTTATAGGTCTCAGGATCACAGTAACTCACCAGCTGGATGCCATCAGCATGTGCAGTACGTAAAACAGCATAAAGCAGAGGGGCAAAAACCTACTTAATTTTGTAAGGAAGGAGGTGCCAGAAGACTTACACATATGGCCAGGGCCAGGGTTCCGGTGCATCGGGAATCGGTTCCAGGGCACCATTCCAACCTCCTATGAGCACTGCCAGTAACACATCACCATTTCAAACTGCTTATCAGTGTCAGAAAAATGGAAAAAGAACTGGAGATTAAGTTTACGTATCACGCTGTAACAATACCTTCTCATTCTGACGGGGAACCAATAGCAAAGAGCATCTGAGAATTGCAGCTTTCAGCAGGATGAAGAAAGGGACTGGTTTGATTTACAGCTGTATGACTTATGGCCACATCTGGCAATACAAGGCCAGGGAATTTTATGGGGAGGAAATGCCACTTGATGCTTTTACAATTAAAGCAGACAATGCAGAGATAGTTTACACAAAGTGAGTATTTTTTTCTTGGGAACATTCACCTAAAACCTTGGGCCAGGAACAGTGCGGAGACTACATTCAAAATGACAGTTCTGATTGCTTTGGACCTTCATTTCCTTGCTCTCCATTCCTCTTGAATGGCTCACAACAGAGACTGAGGTATGAGTTTTAATTCCCATTGCTCACCTGTATGAAATTATTACAGGAGGAAAAGCAAGTCTTTTCAGTTAGCAATGATAATGAGAACTTTTATCTGAAAATATCTTACACATGCTCAGCAAAGCCAGAACAGTTTCTGCTATTAGTAAAGTATTTTGTTTAAACGATATTCTGAATATACAGCTGGCAGAGACAGCACTTGGCTGCTCTTTGTCCTGGTTACAAGGCAAGGGAAGCCAGACAGACATAGGTCCTTAAATTCTGGCAGGTTTTGGGAAAATTCCAGATCCACTGAAGCAGTTTGAGCTGTTAGGACAGAATTCATGCTTCTCATTAGGATAATTCACTCTAATAGGCCTCTGAAGGCTTTCCATTTTTGGTAATGTTCTTTTAATGAGGCTCAAGTTGGATCTGTATATCTTACATTGTAAAATATTTTAAATAAACACTCTATACAGAAATCTTGCCGATCTTCAGAAAAAAAATGAGTTAAAACAACCAGCTGAAAAACCTGTAGTAATACAATAAAAAAGGGAACAACTTCAGATGAAGGAGAAATGTTGTCCTAAGGAAAGTTCCTTTTACATCCTGGCAGAGTATCATCCATTTCAGCTGGATATTCCTACTGGAATGACACAGAGCAGTGCTGAAATGATATAACTGTGGATTTTACTCTGGATGTATTAAGAATAATTGCTCACTCTGCGATCTACACAGAAAATCCGTGCCACTTCTCTCACACAGAGGATTTCATCAGCTCGAGGAAAGCAAGGGAAAGCTGCAAGTTTCAAAGCTGAAACTACAGCACTAAAAATCATTCCAGTATTAACACTTGAATTTTCCTACTTGCCTAGGAAGGGAGTGTAAAAGCAGAAAATAGCAAGGGAAACAGAAATAGCAAAGCAGAGACTGAAATACGAAAAAGGCAGAGATAGTTACTGAGAAGTTAAGACTCTGAATACAAAATGAAAAGTCCATAGAAAAATAAAATAAAGAGAGAGGCAGCTGGTATTTCCCAAAGTTCTCCCACTGAAATTATGTAAAAGGGGATATATTCAAATGTCTGAACAGCCCCCATGGCTGGGATTTCCTTAACTCTGACTTCATTTCCCTGAAACAAAGGAATTATCTCAGCAACTCCACACGAAAAGAAAATAGAGATGGCAGAACCAATTTAAGCGCTCCTGTACCATGATGAAGACTCTGCAATATGGGATACTTCTCTCAGAGTCTACTTGGGGCAGTATCAGACTGCTAGAAGGTGGGACTATAAATGGCAATAGTGGACTTTCCTCACTCCCATTAAACTGGAAAAAGCTCGCTTCCTCTTCGAGATATATTAAATTGTGTTTAGCTGCCACTTATCCAGTGTAAATGGACCACTTAATGCAAAATTCACACCTCACACAGACACACAGATAGATCAACCTGATGGCCTCAGTGCAGCAAACTCCAGTAAGTTCTGGATAGTTCTGGATTTTTTCTCCATCCACTGAGCCCCGTTTTAGCACACATGCATTGGCAAACGAGCGTTCCAAAGGCAGACAGCACCATCGACACACGCTGCACTAGAGACTGGCGGGGCAGAGCTGCTGAGGCAGCTTCACTGCTCCTGCCTCTTCCTTTACACCAGACACAGCCATTGATTTTCTCTCCTTTCTGGTGCCAGCTATGACTTTTTCTCTTAGGTTAAAAGAGAAGTTGTCCTTCCCCATTCTTGTCCTGTCCCCTCAGCATCAGGTTAGAACAAAGGGAAGAAGCAGTAACAGTCACAAAAATTTGTTCTTCTCCCAAGGAAGGCACAAAGAGAAAATGGATGTTTTCTGCTGGGGAAGGAGACGAGACAGTCCAGAGTGGCGCCTACAGCTGTCTGCCTTTGCCAGGATTGAGGATGGGAAGGGATGAAGACTGAAGTGCTCTTACTGTCCCACATGTGACATAAACATTCTGCAACGTAACATGGAAAGGGGTTTCTGTCCCAACGTAACTCATCTCTGTGCCTCTCCTACAAACATCACATATCCCACCCATAACTCCCATCCCACTAATAACACAAAGTCACTTATATTCTAGTTTGTATCCTTGATTAATGCGAACTCTGAATTTGCCGAGCTGGCTCACAGAAGTGATATTCCCAGTCCTCTGCTCATGTTGGCTGCTGGTGAAATGGAGCAGTACATACTCCAGACAAAGAATGCACCCACTCTTCATCTACACACCACACAAGTCACCGAGGCATTCCCTAAAGAGGAGCCTGAACTGTCCCCCACATCACAGTGGTACAGACATGGGCAGTAACCACTCAAAAATCCCAAGAGAAACCCTAACCTCAGCATTTCCTTTCATTACATGATGCTGAAGTCAGCTCCTCAACATCCCACAGATGTTTAGTCAGCATCTGTTCAAAGCCCCTTGTACTTTCTCAGGTAGGTCTTTGTTCTCATCACCTGCGAAAGGATGAAAGAACCGAAAAGGAAGCATCTGATCACTTTATAACTTCTCACTTGCATGCCATTTATTTATCCTTCCCAGACTAGGCAGATAATTTCGAGGTTTATCCTTGCCTTGACTCCTCTCCCTTGGTGTTTGAATCCTGCAGCCCAGGAACACAGAACAGCAGTAGCCTCTTCAGGTCTCACTGTTTTTTTGATTTTCTAACTCGTTTTATCACTCTTAGACCCCTTGGTCATGCCCTAGGGCTGAATTTGGACTTCAGCTGCAGCAATCACCAGAGCCTGGGTAGGCTGGGCATCAAAATTCAGCTAGGGACAGAGACAGGGAAATATTATTTCTCTATTAATATGTTAATGACTCTGTCCTGATTGCTGTGAGCACCAAATTATTTCCCTCCCAGTCTGAGAGATGGAAGAGAACTGACACCTCCATTTTTTCTGTACAGTAATGCTGTCGTCAGCCTTAAATTTGGGCTGCTTCTGAAAGGAGTTAGTTATTGCTCTGTAAAAATGAAGCACAGTGCTGCTGCTGCTCTCTGTTAATTACCATCAACTGGTTCCTGAAAAAATACCATGCCAGAAATATAGCTAACATGGTGGTTTTCTGAGGCTTCCCTTCAGAATCCATCAATTTAATCAAGGCACAGGCAGGAAGGCTGAAGAAGAGCCCGTGGGGAGCTGATCACCTGAGACAGTGCCAAGATCTTCATCAGCTGCAACAGTTTAAAATTAGAACTTTCCAATTTCAAGGAAGGCCTTATGATACCCTGAGATGTAGTGCTCCTCACTGGAATTCCTCTTCCCAAGAGGCTAAAGCCTGCCTGGTTCTCTCTTTACATACCACTGCTGGCTTTTAGCAGGTTTAATCCTGATTCTACGAAGGGCAAAACTCTGAAGGATTTCTAACACTAAAGACAGAGATAAAATAAGAAATAACAATAAACAAATAATGTGCTGAGCATTTAAAGAAAAAACAGAGATTACTCACTCTGACTTATTCTGAGGTAAGAGATGAAACTTGCTATAGGTTTGTATGGTTGTTCACCACCAGCATCACCTGAGCCAAGAAATAGCCTTCATCCTTTACAGACTTAGTTATAACAATTATATTGATTGATTTTTAAACCGTTTCTCTAATCAATGGATTAATTCTGTTACGGTGGATTTCAGCTTTTAATATGATGATACGAAATTTGCCTCATTTGCCATTTGGGAAGAATTTAGAATAGGTAATGAGTTTAAGCACAGTGAAAACAAAAAACCAATATATTAGAAGAAAGAGCGAAACAGGCCACAGGGATGCATACAGCAGTTTTCCTGATGACTTTTGTAGGGAAATGCTATTAAAATTGATAACTGGTCACACACTGTGTGTGTATGCTGCCTTTTAACACATTTGAGCACATTTTAACAGAAATGCTATGGTCTGCAGTGACCTGCTGGGATACAAATCAAACCTATGGCTGCCGGCTATGGGCCAGGTGAACTCAAACCGTGTGACAAGGCCTCTTCTGCATTTTATTACTTCTTTTTTTTAAATCCCAGGTTTCTTTAAGAGAAAAATCCTTTGCACATCTCCCAGGTACAGCTTGCCTTAGTGTAAGAAACGTGCTGTGACACTAAGCTGGTGTAAATCAAGGCAAATTGATTGACTTAATGGAGCGATGCTATTTAATATTCTTTATCTCATTGTTTCTATGATTTGAGAAGAAATTATTTGGGTTCTTGTTTTAGGTCTGTTATAGCCTCATTTTTACAATAATATAAGAACCCAACATTTCCAGTTCTGGCATTGTGTTTTAACATGGCATTTCTCCAGCATTTTCCACTTTGCCTGTTACAAGGCCACGACTGAACTAAAACCATAGCAGAGAGTCAAAGAATTACTGCTAAAATACATTGTGACTTCAGCACAGGCTAAGATTCCGCATGGATGCTTGGAATAAATCACTCTTGGCAGCTCCTGTAGTATTTCGTGCTGTTCCCAACATCTCCATTCCTGGGCTGATGTAATTAGAAGGCACAAAACTGGCTTAAGCTCCTACAAGTGAGTGCAAATGCTTTATTTAAAGATCAGCCTTGGACTCTTTAAAAAAAAATCAATTACAAAAACCTTTTTACCTTTACTTTCACCCGGACTGACAAGTGACAGTCTCAAACTGGAATTACCATTCCTCATTGCATCTCACTTCTTCTTTGTGTGTACTTACATTCAACAATTTCCCTCATCTATAGGAGGAACATCAAGGAGTCAAATTCCTATGATCCTGTTAAGGTCAGTCAGCTGTCACTTCCTCAGAAGTCCTTCCAAAGAATGAGAGGGCACAGAAGGCAGACCCTCCAGGAGAAGATTTCTCTGCAAAGAGAAATCTGCTTTGGCTGCTCCAAAGACTCCGCAGAAATCTCAGGAGAGCTGGAATAAACCTGGAGGTTCACAAGATTTCTAGGGACTGCTACTGCGACAGGAGGAATACGGTATGTCAGGAGTTTTATCCCACAAAATGGGAGCCTGAACTGCCTGACTCACCACAATACAGGCTTTACCGTAGAAAAACCATGAGTAAGTGAGGAGAATTTTTCTGGGAGTCTGCATTTCTTCCCATCCAGCCAGACAGCTGAGCTAGGACTTTCAGAATAATACTGAAATTAACTTCACCACACAACGAGAAGACAATAATTATCTGATTATTACAGTAATGTATGCAAGGGTGATTATTAGATCTTTTAAATCCAAGTTCTCAAACCCTGACTAGCTTCAGGTGGATTTTTTAGAAGCAGCAACTTCTCATCTCATCCCAGTCAGAGCCGTATTCTGTTCCCAATCCCAATCTCTACCTTATGCTTATAAACACCGTTTCTTGAGTCAGCAGCCTGAAGATCTCTATGCGGTAAGTTGTCTTCCTCTGCAAAGCTTCTGGTTTTCACCTTTTCACCAGTTCTGCAGCTTTCTTGCAGCTACTTCTGGATCTGGCTTTGATTTTAAAAGAATTTGAAAATGTACATTAATTAAATTGCATTATTAAAAACTTCACAGCTTTTACAAGACCTCCTTGTTTCTGAATTAGCATTATGGAAACACAAAAAAAACCTCGTAAGAAAACCCCAAACCTTAATTTTAACAGTGATTGGCTTTTGATATCTCTTCTCAAAAAAGCCTTTGATTGCTTGGCCACCATTAAAATATCTGCCCTTAAGGTTTCTTCCTGTAACTGACAAAGCTGAAGATGGGGAGAGAAGATGCTTCAAAATTCCTTTTAAAATTTAAAGAAAATCTTCAACAGTACCTAACATCCATCTTAGTACACTATATATCATCTTTCTTTGGTTCGTACTGACGAGCAATATACGTTGAAAACTCAGAATGAAGTAAAGGTATTCAAGGTCTATCCAGGTAAAATGCTTTTTAAGAAACGAATGAATAAAAACCAAAGTGTCCAAGCAAGAAGGAGATCTGCAGGGCATCCAGAGTCAGTCTAACACTGATCCCTCTGACTCCAACCACAGAAATATGAGGCTGAGGGGGAATGCTTTGGAAATCCCACCACAGCATGCAAATTTTGTGGGAGAAACATATAACGGATGTCTGTCAAAACCAGAATGAAAGAATGCATTCTGCATTTCAAGGCTTGAAGGAAAGAGCTTCTGTGGGCTGAAAAGAAACGAACAGAAAGTAAATTTGGCTAACCAAATTGGAGAGAAGGGTGGATTTTTGTTTGTTTGTAACTGGCATGGTTTTTCAATGAAGGAATCTGGAGAATATTAACAGTTATGCCTAAATCTATGCTGGAAGCATTTTTGTCATTTTAGAGCCAAAACCAGCCTCTTGCCAAAACCTGTAAACAGCTTTTCAAAAAAGGAAAATAACAAAAAAAAGCAGCTTCAAAATGGAATTTGCAATTCTCATGGCAGGCGATCACCAGCTCCAATTGGTCCCTGGCAGAGGAATCTGAGCAAGAGTGATAGACTCGGTGCATCCAAAAATGTTCAGTCTAGACTAACCCTCGCTGGAATTCTCTGCAGACCAGACCTCAGCCCTCTGGATCCCTGACAGCCATCTCTATTGGCCACAAACAACAACACAGTGTGGATCCTGTTCCAGGCTTCCCTCCCATCTCTCCTTATCTAGTCGCAGAGCTATTCCCCCTCCCAAATCCACAGGCACTCAGGTAAAAAGGTGTTGATGGCTGCAAATATTTGAAGCCTGGTTAATGAACATAGGTAATGCTCCCGCCATGCCTCTAATCATCTGTACAGTGAGCATGTGAGCCAAACCCAAAATAATAAACCCAGAAAAACATGTTCATCTGCCTGACAGCAGCCAGAAGCCACTGCTGCCAAAGAGAAAAGAGTCTGGAACTGCTCTTTCTAAAATGTTGTCAGCACAATTAATTCTGAAATATGCTCTGAAAATGTGGAACGTGGCCCATCTGTCACAGCTCCTCGTGTGTATTTAATGATTAGTGAGAGGGAGGAGTATAACCTCAGTGTTTCACCTCCAAACCCAGCTTCCCTGCGCAGAGTATTCAGCCAGTAGTTAAGAATTTCATCCCTTCTCAAAGTCAATCCTAAGTGGCATCTTCAGCAGAAAAGAAAGTCACCAACTAACTCCTTGGTCACCAGCCCCATCACAACCACCATCACCACCATTACAATGAAGTACGGCTGGAATATCATTTTTCTTTCTCTATACTAGAAACTGGCCACTGGCATTAGCAGAGATAATCTGGTCCTTCCCTGGAATCCATTCCCTCAGCAAAGCAAAAAAAAAGTGATGACACGTCAAGTGTGACTACCTGGCAACCTTTTTTCACACGTATTGCTTGAATGGCAATTCAGAGCCAGCTCCAAGTTTTCCAGCACCTTTTCTCATGACTCTAAGTCCAATTTAATGATGATCACGCACTGGAGAAGTTCCGTTGACTCAGGTCCAGAGGTGAAATCCAAGAACAGACACATTTAGATCAATCTATAGATTGAGTCACAAGAACCGAGGGGTCTGAGACTCGGCCTGTCCACTCAGAGACAAGGTGTTACATCCAGCTCTCACTTATAATTGTCCAGGACTTAAAACAGTATTTTTCCTTTCAATTCCAACAAGAGCTTGGTCTGCGAAATAAAGCCAGGCTGCTGTTTTACACACCAGCGGGCCCGTGCACTTAACCAAATGGCCAGAACCTTTTCGCAAAAGACGTAGGGAAGAAATAATACACGAGGTCACACAAGTTTATAACAAGAAGGGTCTTTCAAACCTGTGGCAACTTTGGCAAGAGTAGTATTAGATCCGTACTGAATTTTGGGAATTTTATCCTTCATGAGGTAAAATAATTTTCACTGGATGCACATAAATCATTGTATTTGTTGTACTCGTACCAAACCATGAACTTAACCTGTGATAACTTCCCAAGATTTTACACAAAAGAGCTTGGATAATTACATGTATAAGTAATATAAAAACAAAACAAACCCTGGATTCCATTTCAGCATTTTGATGGATGCATTTATTTCACTTATGGGATGCACTTATCTGCTCCCATTAAAAGGTGTCACCAGGTGGACACAGGAATCCCGGTTAATCAAGGAGCCACATCTAATTACAGTATCACAGCAGCCACCCATCACCATCTCTAGAGAAGCCAGAACAGATGTTTAAAGGGATTCTCCCGGGATTTAAGAGTCCTTGAAGGAAAAAAAAAAAAAAAGTACATCTTGAAGCAATCAGGCAAAAGGATTGTAAATTCTAATTTAAAGATAGCCACTGGCAAATTAAATCTATTAGTTAAACAAACTTTCCTAAGGAAACAATACCTAGTTTTCTTAGGCGCTACATGCTTATCCACTTGTCCCAGGCCAGGACAGCTTCCATAGGCAGCTGCTGTCATGTTTTTGGGATAGACTCTGCCTTCTTTTTTGTACTGGTGCTGTGCCCTGGCCTCTGCTCACACCTACCCCCACACACACGACCCTCAGAGAACATCTTGTTCTAGAAATAATGCAGGTTCAGAGGGACCTTTGGAACCTGCCACGTGAACACTGAATTTAGCATTATTCAGCATTGTTCCTATATCAACTTAAAAAGAGGGATAAAAGAGATGTCATATGAATCAAAGCCCTCCAAGCTCTCTCCAACAGAACAGACTCTGAGGATGTACATAAAGTTCAAACGAATTAAGAACTGGAGTTCATATTCTCCCGAAAAGCCAAACCAAAATGACAAAAAGCCCCTTTGAAGACTGAAGGAATGTAGGAAATCAGGAAGGCTACTCCTGCTGTGCTTCCAAGGCTGTCAAAACCAGGGGTTGTTAGAAATCTTGCTCACCAGCAATTTCCAACATGATTTCTCAGTGAATAAATTTAATCCAGAGTCAATTCCTAAATTACTGCTTGATAAAATATCTGTAACAAATATAAGATAGCTTAAAGTCTGCCATAAGCCTTAGAATTACATTTTCCATGGAGCAGTTGGAATGTCCAGGCCAACATGAATATACTTTCTTGTGGAGTGTCTGTAAACTGGACTGAAGATTAGCTAAAACTGGCCACACATGAGTCAACCAGCTTCTGGGGTTTGCTTTATCTCTGCAGCGAAATCCAGAGCACTGCAGAAGGGACGGGCCTCAGTAGTTTCGTTTTGAATCCCTGTAAGTAACAGTTATCTTTCCACGTGGAACACGGTGCTTTAAAAATGGAAGAGGAGAAAACAGAGGTTTTTCCTATAGTCCTGGCACAGGTGTGGTCCCGCTCAACATCAGAACTCCCACATTCCCAACCTATCTACATTCAGATGTCAGCAGGAACAACTTACTATCATATTCCAGTAACACTTCCGAAAGCGGACAAAGAGCCTGACTCACTCCCCCCTTCATCCAGTACAGAAACATTCTTGCCGTAAGGTTTGGTTAAAGGCCAGTGTTTATAGACTTTAAAACAACAACAACAACAAAGCTGTTATCTGACTCCAGCCATAAGAACATCCTGAATGCTAAACTTGGTGAAAAGGGGCATCCTAATAGCAATAACATCTGCTCTTTATAAAGTGACATTTCTGTGCCAGCAATGCAGAACATGAGTGAAATGCAATGGCAATGCCACTAGTTTCATTTTGATTATGGAGAAACTCCCAAAGCCCTAACTTCTTCAAGCAAACCCATGCCTGAAGCTCTTTATTTCTGACTTGGAGCATCCTGCTCTAGTGGAAGGCGTCCCTGCCCGTGGCAGGGGTTTGGGATGAGGGGGGCTCTAAGGTCTCTCCCAACCCAAATGATTTTAGGATTCTGTGATGTCAAGCAGTCTGGCTCTAAGCAAACCCAGCAGCAGTTTCTTGTGACCACCTACAGCAGGTGAAACATCACTGCTTTGCTGCTGCTATCCTGGACCAGGTACGAATCCACCAGAGGGAACAGTGCATTGCAAGCTGTATGGAGGAACGTTCATTCCTGAGCATGCCCCATTTCCTTTCAACAGGCTCTGGACAGATTTTCTTTCCAAAATGAAGATTCCAACCAATAGGGATACTCACATATATTCCACAGCTATGCAAACCAGGGACATGGTCCCTCCGAAAACCAACGCCACTCTCCAGACTGGGAATAAACATCCCCAGATACGGAAGCCTTAATAATATTTTTAATATAAAAGTATAGCTTCATTTCCTCTGTGCTACTTAATTCTGTTCTGTGTTTATAGGGTTCCTCAGCAGGGAAGAGGTCAAAGAAAATGAGATTTCATTCAGGGAATTATTTCATTCTCACAGAGTGTTTTACAGAATGGGACGGAAAAAGATGGAAATGGATATTCCCAGAGGACAGTGATGTAATACTCTTGCACGCACTGATGAGTATCTCAAGAATACAATCCTTAGCAGGAAATATTAATTTTTCTCTGGCTAAACTGAACTGGTCACTCTTTTGAGGACTATGAGATCCATAATTCAAAATGAGATTTCTTTCATGCTCATTTTCTTCTTCTTTTAAAGTAAAAAATACAAAATAAATATTTAATATCTGTTGGACTCAATAACCTCATTATTTGCAGGATTTCCCATGCTGACCAGCACTTTTCTGAATCTATCACCTCATACAGCCCTGGCAGAATTGCCATGCCCGGCCTTTGAGGTAGCTCAGGGTGCTCACATACCTTCACTGCAGCTTTGATGACTGTCTGGTCCTTCACTGAAGAGGACAAGAATTAAAAAACATGCTTTATTTCCTAAGAAAAATGTATTTCACATAAGGGGAACTTAGGGCGTGGATTCCCTGTAGAAGGAGGATTTAATTTACAACACGCAGTTCAGCTGAAATAATCAGGTTTCTCTATATTCCTTTGTGGCAAGGAGTAAGAAAAATGGTTAATCAAATTTAGAGTCAAGAAGCGAACTCTCAAAGTTCTGATATATTTTTTCAAAATTAGCATAAAAATCAGACACTATTAAATCCTTCATTTCTTAGATTTACGTGGGCATAATAAACTGCAATTTTTCCTTGTTCCTGTGACTGTGAACTTCAGAACGACTCAAGCAAGCAAGGTGCTCAGAGCAGGACCCGCCCTGCCAAGTGAGGTTTTGCAGGGATTCTCCAAGCAGCAGCACTACACAAACCCTTAGTACCAAAGCTCCTTGGTTTGTCTGGATGCAGCTCTTCAAGGGACATTTCAGGGAATGTCTTCTGATCTCAAAGCAAGAGAAGAATCAGATGTAAACTGGTTTGATTTGCTGTTATGGCTGCTGGCATACCAAAAAACCACTAGCACGCGTGCAGAAGCACTCACCTCCCTAAAACCGGGACATTCCAAGCCATGGTGTTCATTCACAGGATACTATGAATGTTCCCTTCAAAACCCAAAAGAGTGGTAAATATAATCATAAAATGCTTCACTGTACACACGGACTGAGGGAGACTGGAGAAGGTCACAAATTCAACCAATTTTCCTTAGGTTTGTTAGCCATGCCTCCACACCGGTACCCCTTCCCAGAAACTCCAGCGTGTTGTAATGGAAGGACAGGAAGGAAAAACCTGGATGAACTAAAACTCCAACCAACTAAACCAAAAAACCCCACCCAACAAACCACCTAACTCATTAGAAGAAGAGCCCTCCTTCTGCTTCTCCTGATAATTCCACAAGGAAGCAGCCAGCACATCATATCCTATTCCTGGAGGACATTCCTCTCTCAAATTGTGAGATCCATGACCACTTTGACCTCTTTCGATGAAACAGCAGATCAAAAAGGATTATCACAATGTTGCCTTTCAAACTCTTCTCCTAAAAATGGGGGAAGAAAATGGACATTTTTTGGGAACGTCAGTCACTTCTGAGGAAAAGTAATTCCTCCCTGATAATGTGCACTCAGACCCTGATGTGATTAAAGTGATTACACGTCCACAGCTCCTCAGTGTCCCTGGGAAATGGACAGGTCTGTACTTTCTGCAAGAATTCCTTCCCTTATAGTTTGGTAGGAGGAGACTCAAATCCAGGAAAAATGAACCAGTTTTATATTTCTGAATATAGTTCCAGAAATCCTGCAATCTCTAAAATGAATAGATTTTTTTTGTGGTTTCCACAAAAAAAAATCTTAATTTATAACAGTTAAATTCATGTACAGATACTACCAAAAACAACAAAACTCCTCCATCCAAAAAATAGAAAAAAAATATTAATGTTCTTAACTGAAAAACCTAAATTATTTAAAACCAGATGAAGTGCTTTTAAACAACTTTGGGAGTCATGGTTTTTTTGTCTCTACAAGCCTCTAACATGGGAGGTTTGCCTGTGGTGTGAGTGAGTCCCTGAAAGGCAGATTTAGCTGCAAGACATCCATGGAGTTTAGGTTGCTCATCTTAGATTGTCCAGACTGTGAAGGCCTGGAAACACACAGAGCAGTTTTGCAAGATCAGATTTTTCAAATGAAAATTCCAGTACTGATTGTGTTTCAAGCTGGCTGGAAATCTCTACAGCACAGATTCTTTCATACTGGTTTAATAGCTGGAGTTTTAGCTGAAATCTGGAATTTTAAAAGGGTACTGCAGAACTGAAAATTCTGCTTGAAAATCAGAAAGCCCTCAGATTTGGGTGTGATCTGAGCGGTGACAAAAAACATACAAAACTCATCTACTTCCAAGTATTTTTTCCTGTCATTTCACTGCCAAGCTCTGCTTCAGGATTGAAGAATTTATCTTAACAATGTGATGCCATTCCCCGCTGTAAATACTGAAAATATTTCAGACCCCAAGAGCTGTCAGCAGACTGACAATCTTTTAAAGGTAGGTCTGAGAAAAATTGGCAGTCCTCAATGTAAAACCTCTCTAAGTATCCTTAACAGCACTTTTTCCCCCATATAACAGGATTCTACTGGATCAGAAGAAAGTATTTGGAAATTATACACTTATACACAAACAGAATCCCAGATCATGGATTTTTTTCCATTATTCGTGAAAAAGAGGTCAAAACGAAAAGAGAGTATTTTTGACTTAGACGCCTCAAAATTCCAGCAGCAACCAAGGGTGTCCAGTAACACAGAATCCAAGCCTTCTCTTTGCTGCAAAAATATGAATTCATAGGCTTTACTGAGCAGGCAAAGCTGCATTTCAACAGCTAAAATTTTACTGTACCTTTGGAAAAAGGGTTTCAGTCGCACAGGGTTACAGCCAGCTCCTTTCATCTCTGACCCAGAAGGCACAACTCCATAATGGGGCAGCTGCCAGAAAAAACTGCAGAGGCAAGAAATCAATCCATCAGGATTCCAGGAAAACACATTTTATTCAGTAAATAGCAGCGTTTGCAAGCCTCCTTTCAAGTGATGAAGCTCTACTCTGAGGATTTGTACAAGTTAGACGTGCACCTATACCAGAAGTGTTGGAGAAACTTGCCAAACTGTGTTACAAAGTATGGCTGAGACAATTACTGAGAAAACCCATCTCTAAACCATCTTTGCAGCACAGAACACATCCAGTGCCTTCCCTATGCATAATCCCTCCACCTGCTTCTCATCTCTCAGGGACTCTTGAGTGTGTGACCCTATAAAGAATGAGTAGGAGAGAAGGCAGGGCTTGTGTTCAGGCATTCTGCAATCCCAATAAAACCCAAGCCCTGGAGACATGTTCCTTTGGACAATTTCAGGACCACTATTAATCTGTAAAGCACGAGAAGATGGGCTGTGCAACAATCACAGAAGCCGTTTGCAAAAGCCATTCCTGCATACGTGAACACCAAAGTGGCAAAAAAGAAACAATAAACTTCTACCTAAAGTTAATAGTTAAAATATCTAAAGTTAGTATTGTAGACCATCAAGCAATTTTTCCAGACTTTTTTCTACTGACATTTAAAACTACTTATCAGCCAATTTTTGTATGTTTTGCTGGAGACAGAAGTGCAGGCTGCTTGGGAATAAGGGGAAGAAGGACAACAAGGCTCGTGCTCTTATAAAGGAGAGTTAGTGAGATTTTAAGTCTTCCCTAAGTATTCCATGAGGCTGGATTTTATTGTGTTTAAAACAATATACCCCATTAGCATCTCTGGTTTCACAATACAGACTGGAGCTGGGCATCAGACAAAGGGCTAAAGACTGAAAGGGCACAGTTTTCCACAGGAAATTAGGTGCTGCTGCTCAGGCAGTGAAAGGAGCCTGGTCCACACCTTCCGTGGTGCCTGGCAGCTGCTGGAAAGCACCCAGATATCACCTCTCACTGATGCAAATGGGCAGAGAACACAGCAGCAACATAAACAAAGCATCCTTGAAAAGCTCCCCAATATGCAGCAAAAAAAATTCAGTTTTTTAAGGCACAAATTGATAGCAACCCACAAAAGTTTCCCTTTCAGCAGCGGCCAGGATAAATTTCCCCTTTAGGCAGATCGTCCAAAACCTGAGCCCATTGTCCATGAGAAATTGCAGCTTGACTCGAGCACACAGTGAAAAAAAAAAACCCGAAGAATTCTGCCCAGGGAAATTAATCATTCTCAGCACCTCTGCAGAGCCAGTCTATCCCTTCAGCCCTGACCTACATACTGCACACACAGGGCTTCAAAACAACCTGACATTTAAAACAAAACTCCTCATCTTCCCGCTCCTTCCTGCATTCCCAGTGGACGAACGGCCGATTGACCGGTTGCCCTCGAGGTAACGGTATTTAGCGGTGGCCCAGGACACTTGCGGTCTCCTCTGGATTTTTCTGCACTCTGGGATTGTTCTGAACTGAACACTGGAGATGTCACCTGGTGTGGAGTTTGTTACACACCAATGCTGTTTCCAAGCATATAGGAAAGGTGGTGGGCAATGGACAGGGAATATTTAAAAATAATCGCAGAGTCCTGGAATGGTTTGGGTTGGAAGGGACCTAAAAGCTCATCCATGCCATAGGAAGGGACACCTTCTGCTAGACTAGGTTGTTCCAAGCCCGTCCAAAGCAACGGTGTCACACCCACCTGTTTTTTTGGAGTTTCCTTCAGAAGAGGGGTTGCTCAGACAAGAACACCACATAGCATAGAACCCCTGTAAATTGATACAAATTTTCAAGTGAAGGTAAACCAAAGTTGATTAGGGAAACTTTTCCTGATGAAAAAGTCAAAGATAATGGGCACAGGACAAGGGGAATTCAGTTAAAAGAAATGAAGTTTTTCATGTCAAAGAATGACAAGTGCCAGAATCTTGTTGTTTAAATTGCTTTTTCAGTTTTTCACACTAACACAGAAAAGTTACTTACTTAAAACCCCATGCCCTGAGCACTTTTGAGCAGCAACAGAAAGACACAACATCAGTCTGAGCAACTGGTCTTCCAAACTACCAAGTAACAGCATTTACAGCCCTGGTTCTGCCCACAGAGGGATATGGGAGATACGTCGCGACATGTGCAGAGGCTCTTTTTGGGAAGGGACGGGGACTGGGGTGTGTCTCTTATGAATGATGAGACAGTAAAACTTTTACACATTTACATTTCCAACTATGCCCACTGCAATATGAAACAAATATCGTCCCGGTGTCAGTGGGGAGAAAGGTCCACTCCTGGGAAATCACCTTTGCCTCCTTTCAAACGGTTAACTGCAAAATCCATAATGCTGAGGCCCATAAAAATGGCATGGAGCAAACAGTAAAACATCATGGAAGTGTAACTGTTCAGTGAAGAACAACTCCAGCCAGTGTGCAGTGTGGCTACAGTTGCACGCTTTTCCACTGTAAAAAACAGGAGCCCATCCACATTTAGTAACGCCAGGGGGAACGAGTTCCACATTTTCAGGATTCCCCAGAGCCATAAGCAAGTGGCCTTCACCTAAGGCACTCAGGAGGCAAGGAAAGCTCCTGAACTGGTGCACCAGGACAGAGGAGAGAATCCAAGAATACGGAGTGTCTGTCCGATGCTCTGATCACTCACCATCTCCCTCTTGGTTATCGTTTTATTCTTACACTGCTGTTTTGGGATTTATTACAGAATAATTCCTATTGCTTTACCTTTAACTCGCAGAGAGAACTGCTAATGGGCAAAACTTACCATGCCTAGAGAGGCTGTTTCCCTCCCCATCTCTGACCAACAGTCAGAGCAACAGCAGTGTTTTCCGAAACTGTTTCATTCCCTTTGTTTCACCACTATTAAAAAACGTGTGGCATACTCCATCTGCAGCCCTTGTATTCATTACTTTCCCCCAACTTCTGTGCTGTGAGGAACATCAGTGTGAGAGCCCAGAGTTTTCCTGACGTGGGGAGGGCAGAACACATGCTCACCCAGACCTAGTGCCTACCCATTCCGGAGCGGCCAGTCAATGTTCCAGTGGGAAGCTCTGCTGTTCCATGACAGTGGGATCTGCTGTGAAATTGCTATATTCACACAAACAGTGACCTTGCAGATAAAGCCTGGGAAGTGTACAACATCCCATGTGCAATATTTTCTATTAAATACCTTAGGATGAAAGCGCAATAAAATGAAAGTTCTGTAAAGAATTTTAATAGCTTCAGTTACTAAGTTCAGTTTTCCGGAGATTTGGCAGGCTTTCCTGGAGTGTACTGAGATATCTGAAACCTCTTTTGTTCTCTTTTTCTATTTTTTTAAACTTAGCTATTTGCAACCATCAATGAATAGTGGCAAAACATGACATTTGGAAATAACCCTGAAATCTTGGAACTATCCGTTGACCAAAAAAACCAAAGCAGAACGCTTTAGTCTTCAAGCAGAGTATCTTTAATCCTCTTTTAATAACTAGGTTTCGCTGTGTCAACATATTATATTATATCATATCAACCCCTTGATGGCTGACACGCGCCAAGAGCTCAAGGGAAAGGGTTTTTACTTCAATGTTTCACAAGAATTTTGTATGTGCTCATTTTACTGGAATTTGCATTAATATCTTTCATTAATTACAAGTTACCTGCTCATGGCAGGGAGTACAAATGGTCTGCAGGCCACAGGCCCAGAGCATTGTGACTTAAATAGAAATAATAAAAGTCGCACAGTGCCCCTGCTTTTCTTCCAGCCATGAGATGTCTGGATCAACTGCACATTCCAACACTTTGGAAAGGAGATTCTGCATCATGTAATAGCTAAAGGAATGTTCCAGTGTCATTGCTGGGGAGGATGCAGAGGGACGAATGCATTTAGAAAACAACTTGAAGACCTAATCTGTATATTTTTTCATGAAGCCACCTAAAACCTTGTGTCTCCTGGGTATGTTTTAATCTCCAGGCAGCACAGTTCTGTTCTGCCTAAGGTGGAACCCCAAGTATTTCAATCCGCATCAGGCTGCTCAGGCAGCCAAATAGCAGGGAACAAGTCCAAAGCCAGCTTCAATCCACATGATCTTAAGTGTGCCCATCACCAAAACATGTAAATATAATGAGATACAAACTCTGCCCTCACTCACCTGACATTAGCTATTCCTGCTTTATCTGCTACAGCTATTTTTAAACAACTTTTTATTGAAACAAGCTTCTTATCAATAGCAAAATGTAGGTGATCTAAATAAAATGTGCAAAAAAATAGACTAAAAATCTAAAACCACATTCCTTAAAGTGCCAAATATCAAGATTTTTGTCAAATTCTGGTCTAATTTGTCTAATTCTGTCACAGTCTGTTGCCTTTAAATGCCAAAATCAATGGAAATTCCCTGTTCAGTGCAGAAGGTCTAACAGATCAACTCATTTTATCCTTATGCACAATAGGTCCTTTTCAACAGACCTATGTAGTCTAAGAGGAATGAAAGCAAGATGTTGTTCATGGGATTTAATAAGGCTCTGTAGAAATTATAAAAACTTGACAAATCAAACAATTAATTAGATTGTGCAGGTTTGAACACCTTCCCACAAAACCTTTTCCTAAGGATCGAATTTCCTACTAGATTTGCCCCAGCAATGACGCAGAAAAGGTTCTCAATTTCTCTTTATGCTAAAAGCCTTCTCAAATGAGAATCCATGAGGACATATTATCTAAACTGAGGGAAAGCCATTTTTAGGGAGGATGAGGTGGTAAACTTGACCAAGTTCACCATACAGGACGCGTGACGGCAGTGTTCCAGAGAGCACTGTCGCAAATATCCTAAAGCCTCCAAGAGGAGGTGTTGGGTCTGAGAACACACTCGTGAGGGGTAGACAATACTTTGTCCATATCCGATCTGCCATCCCAGCTCCTGCTTCTCCAGGACCAACAGGAAGAATGCCTGAGAAAAGCAGGACTGCAGACAGCTTGCATGTTTGCAATAATTTTTGATAACAAACCTGCAGTCTAAATAAAATCTCTCTCAAGTGCAGGATAAACCCCAAAGACTTGGGGTATGAGGAGAAGAGATGCTGGTCCTACCTTTGCTGAGACCTTTTCCTGTGTAAAGAACACGAAGACGCCAAGTCTCCAAATGTCACCCAGGGGCTTTACGGCAAATTACTAATTGGTTTGGTGCTCAATTTCTAATGTAGCAGAGGAACAAAGTATTTGTATTAACTTACGTGTAAACTCCATTTGCCTCTTACAATGTGTGATTGTTAAGCATCGTTAAAGGTCCTCACCAGCTCACAGCTCTGTTCCAGCTCCATCACTGATCCCATACAAAAGGCACTGGTGCATGTGGACAGGCCACGGGCACACCAGTGGAGCAGGAATTAGCTCTGCCCTGAATCTCCTCGCACTCCCAGCAGCCAGATGCAGCTCCACACAATTTGGCACTGCGTGCTACTGGGCGCAGTGCACGGCTCGTGGTGCCACCTGGGCTGGCCTAGTTTGCACTGGGCTAGGAAAATACAATTATCATATTTTCCAGTTTTACTCGAGCTGATCCCCAGAGTAGCAAAGTTTCCACATAAAGCAAACAGTACTTTTTCTTTGTATCCTGCCAGTCCTTGCAAATGGTACAGCTGAGAGCAGGAGTGTTTAAGTGATGAGAGTCATTCTGAGAAGAAAGGAATAAATTGCTACAGACCTTTTCATGTTTTACCTCAGGCTGGTGTCAGTCTCAGGATAAACAGATGCATCAATCTCCCCAAATATAAAAGTAATTTGCATGAAGGAAGCGTATTTTTAATAGAATTTACTATTTATAAAATAAGAGGCATTTTTCTTGTATACTCGAGAGAAATCAATAGGAAAAAATAAAGACCAGCCTAGTAGTACCTGCTATTAACAGAATGTTTTATTTCTTTACTCTCTAAAGGCCACATTCCCAACAAACCTTGAACTCCCAGCTGACTGGACTTTGTTGAGGTTCACAAAACTCAAGGATTTTGATTTTAAGCAGTGCTTAAACCAGCTGTACACTCTATGGAAGAGTGAGGGAGATGGCTGACCTGGGGTGAGATAACACTGGTTCTCATCATATTTAATTGCCAAAAACCATCTTGCACTCATCATACAGAGAGGGGAAAGAGAGGTCGCCCTTGGGCTCTCCCATCTGCTTTTCCATAAGATTCCTGCTTCCTCTTCCAAAGCACTGCACTGTCTTGATTTCCTGCTGGGTTCCAGCCGCAACAACTGCACCAAAAAAGGAGCGGCTGAGGGTGTGCAGAACAGGGGGAAGTACCACCAGTCACGTCATCCCATGAGGACTCGATCCTGGATATACAGTCAGGAACATATCCACTGGCACATTTTGAGGTGAAACCTGCTACACAAATGCACACTACTATGGCCTGTGTTGAATTTCAAATGGAACATATTTTTCTAAGAAATAACTGAGGCACTGGAGAATGCTGGAATTAAGTCAGAACACGAGATTCATGTAAAGTTTGCCAACCCTAGTAGCAATCCAAGCGAGGGCCAGGTTTGGCATCTAAAAGGATTGTTTTTCACTCTGATAATAGCAGTGAAAATGAAAATTGGTCCATCAAGTCCAAACCTGGCAATGGTTCTCATGGCCCTGGTGGAACACAGACTTCTCGTGGTCTGTGAATGCAACGCATGCTGAAAAAGGCAAACAACTGACATTTGATCCCATCTCCAGGTCTGACGCAGAAAGTTAAAAGTCTCCCACGTGGGTCTTGTTTGAAAAGATAGACAGGAAGGCAGGGGACTGAAGAACTATGTACAAACAATGGTGGGCCCCCTTTTTGAGTTAGAGACATCTCCATATAGCCATGCTACAAATTCACAATGGATTTACAGTTCCTGCTGAACACTGGCTGCACCAGGAAAAGAGAAGAACACAGTATGGGCCGGGGCCCTGATGGAATCCTGCAATGGATTAGATCACGCTCCCTGGGATTGAGATTGCAATATAGGGAAGCAAAGTATAGAAAATAAAAACTAGGTGTGAGAAATGTTTTCTGTCAGAAAGCAAACTAATGCCTGTCACCAGAGTTTGTCAACACTCCCAGGAATTAAAATCAGGCCCATTTGCAACTACTTACAAGCAAGAAACAAACACCCGATGCAGAATCAGATATATAAAGTTCATAGACACAGGTGTGGAGGAATTACTGCACAGTTACAGGGAATTTCATGAGGACATCCCAAGAAGCTCTTGTCCAGAGGAGAGACATGATAACTGTCAGTATGGACATTCCCATTTCGTTCTATCAACTAAAAAAAAAAAAAACCTGAATACTTACCCCTAAGGACGTGTGGCTGGCTCATGGACGCCGCAGCCACATCGGCTCAGTTGCACTGAATTTCCACGATGGAGACAGCCAGATTTCTCTCTTCCATCTTTGATCCCCTTCAGGCAGCTGGAAGCTGCCTGTGAAGTGCAATGACATGGATGATATGGCTGTCACCGACAGCTCTCTCTTTTGATCTTGGTGACGCAAGGCGAGACTGAAGTGGGTGCTGCCAATGCTACAAAGCCACATTTTGAACCTGTTTTTCTCTTACAAAGCCAAGGCAGTCCTAGACTCCAGCGGCACGGGGCCTTGTGCAACCCTACATTCCCTGGGAGATAAGAAAGGCTTTGACTGGGCTTTTAAAATATACACATGGAACTGCCCAGATGCTTCAGCCAACAGCAAAAATGAGACAGAATCAAGTTCTGTTTGCCTATTCATATCACACCACAGAAAAACTCCTTATCCAGACACACTGCCTATTAACCTAGAACAGACAACTGTGATCCAAATGTCCTTTCAGCAGTCAAACAGGGATACAGCACAAATGATTTACAAAATGAGCTTAATGAAGAAACACATTTAGTCACAGCTGCTGCTCAGACTAGACTGGAAGAAATCCAAAACGCAGAAGGAAGAGAGAGCGTTAGTAAATTACAAGAAGAGATCAAGAGCTTGCTTCTGTAAAGAAATCCCAGCTTTGAAATCCAAAATATTTAATCCCAACTACCAAGACTTTTTCCAGACCGATGGGAGGCATCTATAAAGAACACCTGGAGTCTTTGTAGACCAGCAAAAGCCCACCACAACTTTTGTGTGTCCTTGAACTGAGCCAGCAAATAACAAAACCATGAGCTCGTGCTTATGGTGGCTGCTCAAACTATCCATAAAATCAGAGACTTTTTAGAGTGAAGAAGAATATTAGTGACTGAAATTCATACAGATGGAGCACTGCCTGTCATATGAGGGAGGATTGGGGTCAATCTTGTTAGACATAATAGGACTTTATTCATTATGGAAAAGATTCGGCTCCTACTGTTATGAGAGCGGTAAGTGCAGCTGTGGTTTAACCAAATGCACAGGAGGTTGAATAAGGCCACTGAGACAAACTAGACAGCAAACTTCCAAAGGCTGCTGGAATATTTAAGCCTGCACCTCACCTGGTGGACGCCTGCAAAACATAAATGCAATTTCCATTATGAAAAGGATTAAATTTCAAACTGCTGCTGGCTTATATAAGAATTACTGGGGCTATCAATCCATATCATCAAGGCATAAGCTGATCACCAACTGGGATCAGAAAGAAATCCCCTCTGCTCCAAGCCCGACACAGCTATAGTGTTGGATAATTAACAGGATACTGAGGAGAGGCAGATTAACGCCTTGCTTTAAAGTATCCAGAAGTGGGATATGAGGCCAGATGGACAGTCATCTGCTCAGCTAATGCAACTTTTCTACTCTTAGAAAAATACACCATTGCTCAACAGAAATTCCCAGTTATTCCTGGGTTTGGTGCCATATGAATCACTAACCGCTTGAACCACTGACATTTCAGTGGTTTTACTACAATCTGTGGCTCCTGGGATGTCTCAAAGTCAGGATCTCTCTAGCCACCCTCACTAATCACGTCTGCAAACCAGGGAACAACCGTCTCCGATTGCTATGGCAAAGCCATAAACAGATTCCTGAGTCCCAGGATGCACAGCCTTGGCCTGAGGCCTTCCGAAATCCATCTGGATTATCGTGCATTACAGCTGCTGCTATTCTGCTCCAAAGAGCGAGCCTGAGTTGTCTAACAGAGAAAAGTTGCCTTTTTTTGAGACGCTCATGTCAAAGAACTTTGAGAGAGTAAGACACAGCGAGTATTAAGCCCACATAAAATTATTTTGGCAACAAAACTGACGAAGAAAAACACAATAAAAAAGCTGCAAAGGACTTTTCCAAATGTTTCTTTGAAAGAATTTGCACACAGCCAAGAGCTGCTGGTTCCACACCAAACTCCTAGGTCAATCTTTTATTTCTTTCTTTTCATTTTCTAAAGATTTTATTGGTACCTCTAAATTTTCAAGCTTTTTATAAGGCAAAGAGCATGTCTTGCCAATGACTTTTCCTCTACAACTCTGCAAGTTTTGTTTCCAGTGTTTTACCATTATTTTGAAGTATTTTAGGTTGCAAGATCTTCAGATTTTGCACCATTTCACAGTGGCAAGGGCCTGCTAAATGCCTGATATGGCAGTGAAACAGTTATCAGCTTAATTATCTACACAGAAACTGTAAGGGAAGAGTCACCCAAGTAGAAATGAAAACCACCTACCTCAGAATCCCACGACTGCTCACCTGCACTCGATACCACAGAAAGCAACTGCAGTTCTCATTTCCTAAAAGAGAAATGTGCTTAAAATGCCACCTTTTCAAGATGGGAGAAGCTCCAGTAAGGTTGATTCTTTCCATAATCATCTCACTGATGTTATTGCTAATCGTCACCTATTTCCTTCATGTTCATTTTAGACAACTGAAAGGAGCAATTCCATGTTTTAAAAAGACAAAACTGAAGCCAAACGCTAAAACTTTCAGCTGCTTAAGTCCTTCTTGGCTGTTCAGTTGCGATGAGAATTTCCTATACATGGGTTTTGAGTGGTCATAAAACTACAGCTCATCAAGGCTCTGGTCTGATTTTGCCCCAATAACGTTTGCCTTTAATTCTGTATAAAATGGGACAGGAGTTTTCAAGCTACATTTGCTTCTGGGAAAACTATTTTCTTCTTCTTAGCACAAAATAAATATCTGCTTACTTCTATTTTACGTGAAGTAATGTTTTCAGAAAAATGCTTGGGAAATATTCAAATAATGCCATGTAATGTAAAACTTTACCAGGATATCCCGGAAATTTTAGAAAGCTCCAAGCTGTTCTGGGTCACACAGCCTACAGCAGGCTGTGAAATGTAGACAGGAAAAGGCATCATGTACACAGTACTGGGAAAGGTTAGCTTTTAAACACTGTGCTGGATGAGCACAGGAGAAGCAAAATTAATTTCAGAACCTAAAGAGAGGAAGTCACGTCACACTTGAGCTGCACTGAACTTCCTCAGCACTTCTGGGAGCTGTCCTGACCAGTCCCTAAGCTGTGTGTGCCTTCCCTGAAGCAGTTCAGAAGTTCTTCACAGGACCAAAGACATGCTCATACATTCCCTTGAGACTGGGCTCAAAGCAGTGGAATTCTCCTCCCTCCCCATAAATCCCTGATGTACAACAAATGACATCTTGCAGGGTTGGGAAAAAATCTTTTTTACCAAACAAATCCTATTGTTTGTTTGATTCTTGTGGTTTCCTGATGCTGGCTGAAGTTTGGGGACAGCAGTAATTCCGTAGGCTCTAAATCAGCCAGCTGGCTGGTTTGGAGGCTGCTCTTGCAAGGACACCAAGGAGCCTCTAACCACATTCTAAAGCAGAAACTCTTTGACACAAAAAATATCTCAGAAATGAAGAATGCTTTCATTAACACCCTGTGTGCTAGTCTGAATTCAGACTCTCTCGAGGAAAAGGAATGCCAGTACAATTCCATAGCAAATGCTGGAAACCACCCCAGAAAACTCTGTGCTGCAAGTTGATACAGTAAATCTGTGAATTCAACACATTTAAACTCAAACTTTTAGTTATGCAATAATGTAAGCTGCAGAAACACTTTCCCTGGAAGTGTTCAAGGCCAGCTTGGACAGGGCTTGGAGCAATCTGGTCTAGTGGAAGGTGTCCCTGCCCATGGCAGGGGGATGGAATGAGACAATCCTTCAAGGTCCCTTCCAACCCAAACCATTCTGTGATTCCAGGATAGAACTTACTGCTTACATTTCCTTGGAACTTGCTAAAAACCAGAAGAAGATGGTATACGTTTTATAACTGGGTCAGCACAATAAATACCAATTAAATTAATAATGGTCCTGTTAGGCAAACATTAGACTAACAAAGAACTTGAGTCTGCTACTCTCCAGACCACAGTTATTCTTCTAAAGAATTGTTAGTTTTGGAAGCACTTATGATGCCCGTCGTATTTTTCGGAAACAGAACAACATTTCTTCTATCCTTTATTGGAGGAGACAAAAAATAACAATCCTAAAGAGGTGTGGCCATTAAAAATCATGTGCTATCTTTGGCTAGAGTGTGAGGAGGCAGCTCCAGCAATCAAGCCAGGTCCCCAGAGTGGAAAGAAGAATTCTGTCTCTTATCCACTTCCCAGGTTATTCCAGATCCTGAGTTCTGGCAGATCTAGTAGAAAACTGCACTTGATGACACCTGTAGTTTTGAAGCCAAGTCTTCTCTCTCTGCTACATCGTAACTCTCCATAGCAAGGAGAAACTCCTGACTCTTCACTGACATCTGGCATTTACTTGTCACCCACGGGCACATACATTGGTACTAAGTCATCTCTAAGGTCCCTTCCAACACAAACCAGCCTATGATCTTTAGAATTATTTTCTGCAGAAATTTACTGCTATTTAAAAAAAACCCAAAAACCATATATACATATACACACACACACACACACACACATATATATATATATATAAACAAAATCTCTCCCTGAAATCCTTACTTGACTAGGGGCCTACGCCAGCTACTGGCCTACCAGACAAACACTGCTGAACTACTTCTAATTTTAAGTTTTGAACTGTATTCTGAACCATTTTAAGACATGTAAATGATTAAGCTTGACATCATAATATCTATAAAGAAATACAGAGCACCTTGTATCTATTTGCTCCCCCTTCAATGTATATCAAACCGTTCTTCATTTCCAACTTTTATTATCTCCCCTCCTCTTTCTGAAAATCTGCAAGTCTAACTCTCAGGCAGGTCCTTTGTCCTGCTGAAGTTCAATAAACATACTGACTAAAGGCCCTTTCCAACTTTCTCATTCCCCATTAGCTGCCATAGCCTTCCCCCCAAGATACTAATTTATTTACAGAGACATGTGAATTATAGCACTTCACAGTGCTTTAAATAATTGTTACTGCAGAGACATCAGCCAGACAAAGAGGTAAAACCTTGGCTGGGATAGTTCTGCCTCGTCACGACAAGATTTAGTTGCTGTGTTCTTTCTGGACAGTGGTAAAAATTCAGAGCTGAGGAAGGATGTAAATATCTTGTCTGGCTGACCCAAGTACTGATGTAGAATACATTTGCTAAATGTTCTAGCAGAGGTTAGAAAATTGCTTGGAATGGCTCGGAAACCGCTCTGAATTAGAGACAGTAGAGAAACAGCTTCATGATAATCAGAAAAATGTTTACATCCTTAATACATGGAAATACATCGAGCATGACTTGTTGAGAAATAAAACCTGCAATTTCAAATTTATTTACTGACCTGACTGTAAGAGACTGTTTTTTATTGCAACATTCACAGCCAGGTGACATGCATAAAAGAAGAGCATGTGTCAGCACTTCCCCTCCAGAGGTTTTCTGTCCCTGCTCACCTCTTGCCTGGCTCCCTGCCTATCTCCTCGCTCCCTCCCACCTGAGACAGCCTCTCCGTGCTGCATCTTGTAGCCCATCCCTTTTCCACCTGAACAAACACAGTTTATTTCCATTCTGCAAACTGTCAGAGTATCTACTGATTTCTCTACTTGTCTAGAGCGACTCAGGCAGGAAGTTGATCTTGGATGCACCAAAACATCTCCGAAGAAAGGCTATAAATCACGGTGCTGCTTTCACAGGTACAGAGCAGACAGCACGGAGGCCTCGTGGAATGAGCCTGTTCTCACCTCAGCAGGAGGGTTTAAGAAATCTGGGTTATAGCTGGGATAACTGGGTAAGTTCCTGAAAATTCCGCTTTAGCATAAACTGGAATTTTTTGGTGGATCTTTTCTTTCATAAATATTATACACACCTGCTCCTGCAGAGGAGACTCATGTCATCTAACAACTAGTACATGAGTAGCAATTGTCAAATTTATGTGATTATCCAGGAACCTGCACCAATTCAGCAGTTTGATTTTCTTCAAAACTTGGCAGCAAACACAGACTGCTCAAATATTAGGTTTCAGGGGCTTCCCCCTCCCCTTACGGATTCAAGACCAGGACCATCACATCGACCAATGAACCTCTGAATTGCAACAGTCAAGTGTCATTGCTAGATCCCCGGGTGGGGATATCTTTCTATTCTTATCCTTTCTTTCTCTTCATTATGTATTTCCTTGGATTATATTTTTATGCTTTTATAGTGCTGTATAAAATATAATAATAACATAACATATAACATAACATATAACATAACATAACATCCAAAATGGCTACATACCTCCTTCCCATTGCAACCAAACTGTTCTAAAATAAACCCTACATATTTATATTTATACTTATATATTTATAAACACCAGTCATTTCACTCTAATCCACCCCAAGGGATCTATTAAGAACCTGAGTTACCCCCACATTCAGGGGCAGGTCATAACATTAACACTGGCCTCACAGACAGGGTTACTCCAAGAAGTGATGAGGAGGTTTTTTATGGGCATAACAGCCAGAGTGTTGGACAAATAACTGATTTATGCTCAAAGCTGGAATCTCCAGCAGAAGCTGAGCAGAATATCTGTATTGACTGGACTTCCATTTCTGGTTACAGGAATAGTGATGGTCCACTGTAGGATTCCCATACACTTTCCTCTATCTCCTCTCTTTTTTCTTCCGCCGTCTGCTAGGTCAGGATCAGCATCACAGAAAAAGAAGGCCCCATCACTCAGGTCCTGGTCATTGTTGAGAGCCACGGGGTGGTGCAGGCAACCAGAGGAATGGCTGACTGCCTCAAAACAGCCAGGTGGGAAGTGGGGCAAGGGGCAACAGGGCGAGCTCTCTGTACATGAGGCAGGCATGGCTGCCCGCCTGCCCCTTTGAGCCACTGCCAGCCTCTTGTCCACACCAAAATGGCAGACACCAACTGTATGGCCTGTCCCAAAAGGGCTGATTAATCTGTGACCTGCCCCAAAATGGTTGTGACGCACCCACAGACTGCAGAGAGCCCCAAAACGGCGGCAACTGACCCACAGACACCTGAGAGCCCAAATATGGTGGCAACTGACTTATGTCCTTACACGAAACGGCCGTGAGTGACCCACAGCCAGCTGACAGCCACAAAATGGTGGCAGCTGACCTATGTCCTTACAGAAAACGGCAGCAGCTAACCCACAGCCTGCTGAGAGCCTCAAAACATCAGCAACTGACCCGCAGCCTGCTGAGAGCCCCAAAATGGTGGTGACTGACCAGCAGCCTGCTGAGAGCCCCAAAATGGCGCCAACTGACCCATGACCTGCAGAGAGCCACAAAATGGCAGCGAGTGACCCACAGCCTGACCCAAAATTGCGGGAAGTGACTCACAGCCTGACCCAAAATTGCGGGAAGTGACCCACAGCCTGCTGAGAGCCACACAGTGGCGGTTACTGACCCATGGCGTGCTGAGAGGCACAAAATGGCTGCGACTGACGAACAGCCTGGCCCAAAATGGTGGCAACAGACCCATAGCCTGCTGAGAGCCCCAAAATAGCTGACTCACCCACAGCCGGATGAGAGCCCCAAAACAGCAGCAAATGACCCACGGCCTGCCCCAAAATTGCAGGAACTGACCAACAGACTACTGAGAGCCCCAAAACGGTGGGAACTGACCCACAGACTGCTGAGAGCCCCAAAATGGCGGTGACTGGCCCACAGTCTGCAGAGAGCACCAAAATGGCGGCGACTGACCCATGGCCTGCTGAGAGGCTCAAAATGGCGGCGACTGACCCATGTCCTTACACAAAATGGCGGCGACTGACCCACAGCCTGCTGAGAGCCCCAGAATGGCAGTGACTGACTGTGGGGGCCCCACAGTGAACATTTAAGTGCATCTGTGCCTGAGGGAGGCCCCAAGAGACCAGAGCAGATAAAAGGAAGTGACACATGGGTTAAGACGCTCCACTGCCCTGGATTTAAAAGCAGCTGAGACCACACGGGATCCTAGTGTGATCACTATATATTTTCTCTCTCTTTTCTCTTTCTTTCCCTCTTTCTTCTCCTACCTTCTTCTTCTCAAAATAATACTGTAAGCCAGACAAAAAAAATCCAGTCAATACCTTAGGAAGTGCCTTGCTGTGTCTGGGATAAGTTAAAGCTGGCTAAATTTAAGTTTGCTAAGTTAAAGCTTGTGAAGCACCTTAATTTGTCTGGATGTTGTTTTAAAATTTGCCAAGTACCTTCTTCTACCTCTGCAAGTTTGCAAGTAAAAGTTTGTTACAGAACCTCTTGAGAATCTGCTTGTTTCTCTGTACACTGCCCAGCGTAAATCAAACTACTTTCCCCTAAACCCACCGAGCAGGTTAGTGCATAATAATTTTTAATTCTAAATTAGTTCCTTAAAAAAAACAACCAGCCAACCAAACCAAACCGAGATCCCACTGAAAGGAAATCTAATCTTTCAAATGGCTCTTGATAAGTAACTGCCTTTTATCCCACTCTGCTGCTACCAGGTGCGTTATTCCCGGCTCACCTGTGGCACGAGGCACTTCAAAGATGGGTTAGCGGTGTCCTTGTCAGTGCTGGGGGAATAGGCGGACTCAGACCTTGGAGGGCTTTTCCAATTTTAAAACGCTATGATTCCATGACCCAAAAAAAAAAGCCTATTTCCCACGTACTCCTCGGGAACCCACCTTAAGGCTCCTTTGGGCAGGGTTGCCCTCTCCTGAGTACTGACCTTGTGCTTCCAACTGGAGTTCTCCGCTACTCCAAAACCTCCCCAAACGGCGCTGCAGGAAGAAAAAAAAAAGCGAATTACTTGCAGCTGGCTCAGAGAAGTCTATGAAACAGTAAAAGGCACTTCATTCTATGAGCTTTGGGAGAAAAAAAAAAATAGTGTTTCTTAGAAAACACCGATACCAAAAAAAAAGTGTTTTGAGGTGCCACAAAATATTTGGAAAGCTGCTTGTTTCAGTTTGAAAACTCCTGAAGTGTGACAGAGTCCAACAGATGTGCACATCTGGCAGTGCAGTGTGACCTCTACCTGCTGACACACCTGTGCCATCTCAGCCCACTTCCAGTGGATAAAAACAGTGGCGAAATGAAGCAGCAGCACCTTAACGTGGTCAGCCAGGATCATCAGCAAGTTTCAGCGAGTCTAAAAAGATGTAGGTTGGTTTTTTTTTAAGAACCCACATTTTCTCACCAGAGAGAAAACCAGACACCCTGATTCCTTCAGAAATAATTTCTCTACCTCATTAATGATCTTAGGAGACCAACTAATCACCACCCAAGGAAGAACCTTTAAGCACAATGAGTACTTTCCTCTCTCCCGTCACTTACCACAATACTTTGCCTAGGTTTAATTCAATTTCAGCAAAGAAGTGCCTGAAATTTGGAGGTCAAGCACATAAAAGCCTAAGCGAGAAACCAAATTTTTTGTTATAGCTTTATATTAGGGCCTAAAATCAAAAAGGACCATGAGAACTGCAGTTTTTCCCATACACTAGCAGTATGGAAAATCTGAAAAAAAAATCAGGAATGCTTATTGAAAATCTAAATTTGTTTTTTCTAAGAAGTAAAATACTTGGATCAAGTGTTGCTTACAAGACAAGTATCTGGAAAATAAATCTGAGAAAGCACTTCAAAGTCATTATAAGAAAGCACTTAGAAAAGGCTTGAGAACAACTATCGAAATTTGCATTTTAGAATGAAAAAAAAGGAAAAACGTATGAAGTATGTTGAAGCTGCAATTTACTTTTCCTCACAATAGCAGTTTTCCCTTGCAGTTCTGCATAGGGTTAGGGTTTCCACTACAATACACACACAATAGACACAGTTGTGTTAAAATCACAACTTTTTCCTGTGACAGACAGAAAATCACCTACTAGATCAGCAGCAAAATGGCAGATTTTTTTAAGGCTCACACACGTAAAAGAAAGACAGAGACAGAAGTGCGTGTGTGTACATACGTGTATGTGTTTAGGCATTAGAATATACTTACTATGCCAGTGTTTTCAAACTTCATTTAAAGCCCAGCCATGTCCCTCAGCGCAGAGGAGCTTTAGCCACCCTCCCAGGATGTGCTGTTAAAAATGGTGACACCTCTTTGCATAAAAACAATGCTGGAATGCTCACCCAGCTGAGGAATCCATTTTCCTGAGCACTCAGACGTAGCTAATGAAGAGATTAATTCACCACAGGTATAACTGCAAGGACTGCACTAAGAGAAAAAAAGGCCAAACACGCTTCAAGGTCAAAGTAGATTTTTGCAGAACTTTACAAAACAACTTTTCCTCATCATATAGGGTTTCTCTCACATGAAAATATCACATCGCTGTCTTTTTTTTCCTTTGTTTTTTTTCCCTTTTCCTTTTCTTTATTTTTGCCCCAAAACACCTGCAAAATGCAGCAGTTTTAGCAGCTAACTCCGCGGATAAGGGACAGAACTGGCTATTTTCTGGCCATATCAAACATGTATCATTGCTTCTCAGTTTGGAGTAGTGGGAATGCTCTAATGTTACTGAGGTACCCAGCAAGTGGATTCTCGTTTCTCTTAATCATAAAAATCCTGTGTGAGTAAAAAGTACAAATCCTGAGAAAGAAGCAGTGGAGTGACAGAGCTGGCCACACAATCATTTGAAATACTACTCCAGAACTACTCTCTTAAATGCAGGCATCTCACTGATTTCTTTTTTTCAAATTTTCATTATTCAGATTCCCTTCCTTGTGTCATTTGCCTCACTGCTCAGGTGATCCCTCCAGGAGGAGAGTCCACACACTGGCACATCGTTGTTCACCCCGGGTCTTGCCATGTCAGTTATCCCTCTATGGAATAATGTCCCAGCATGATTCAGGAAACCTCTCCTAACAAGACAGCTTTGACACAACACCATCATTCCACAGTAAAACACACTTTTGTTTTTAAACCAGGATTCACATTTGCACAGCACAGGATCTCTCAATAAAATGGGGTGAAAAAACAATCAGTATCATTCTGTCACAAAGGAAACGGCAAGGAGAAGGAAAATAAAATAAAGGGCAGCTGTCCTTCAAGTGTTTCTGTGATACCTGAAATCTTTCGGAGTCGGCCAGGGATCTCCCTCTGCATCTCAGCAGTGTCCCTGATTTTCCTCCTCCTTCAGCTTTACATAATCCAAACATGAATTCCGTGCCCTCACTATCAAATAATCGCATATGAAAGGGCAAGAAAGAGCATTTAATGTAAAAAAAACCCTCTTTGAAGAGACATTTGATTTTCCTATTGCTTGAACTCACATGAGGCAGCGCAGGAAAATCAGCCTCCAACCCACCTTGCTGCATGTGGCAGGAGTCCGCCTGCCTTTCTGGGGAAAGAAATCAGTACAAGTATTTCCTAACCTGATGCTTTTAATGTGGAATTTACCAAAAAGTGAGGGTTTTTTTATGGACTTGAGAGAAGATAAATGCTTTTGAGAATTTATTCACCTAGCAAGTGTGAGACAAGTACAGAAAACACCAAAATACTGCGGAATTTTCAGTGAAGAGAAGCAGCTACACACAGAGAATATGGAGCCTTCCCTCACATCTGGCATCTCCACCATGTTTGAGTGCATGAAAAATGCCGACAGCAGAAAGCTGGAGTATGGAAGCTTACCCAAACCTTACCTCTGTCTACCTGAAAACCCAGTGTGCTGCGGTTTGGGATAACCCTTATTAACAGGGAGACGGGGCGATCAATGGAAACTAATCCTTAATGCCTGTCTCTACCTGTACATGCTGCTGTATCCACACTTTTCAAGCAATTTCACTCTTTGGAAGTCAAGAGGATCCATGCAAAAAATTTAATACTCCGAAGGGGAGAAAAAAATTGGTGCTGTGCTTTTTCAACTTGCCAAGTTAAAGGAATGTTATTGAGGACTCTCTTACATAAATGTTCCTCGACCTCTGAATGAACCAACAGGTCTTAAAATCTGCATTAGCCAACGCAAATTCCCACAGCAAATGAAACATTTAGCTGAGAGTGCACTGGACTTTTCTACAGCAGCACAAAGAAAACTCCAAATGGCAAGTTAGTGTTTCCTGTTTGGGTCTAAATGAGCCCAATAAGCTCGTGATGAGCAGCTGCCAGCATCTGGACAGTAAAACTAAACCACACTGGTTCCTCCTAGGAGATGAAGCTAAAGCTGATGGGAGCAGTTTAAGGCAAGAATGCAATGCTTGAAGGCCAGACTGCTGCTAAACAACCTATTGCTCCTCAAGGAAGGCAGAGAGCATTAGGAAAGCCATCCTAGAACCCCAACCAGGATGTCATTCCAACTTCATCTCCTACAGCATATCCAAGAGTCTCGTGCAGTCCGTAACCCTCTGAACATCCATTAC
Organism: Cnemophilus loriae; assembly: GCA_013397755.1. Lineage (NCBI taxonomy): Eukaryota > Metazoa > Chordata > Aves > Passeriformes > Corvidae > Cnemophilus > Cnemophilus loriae. The sequence goes on from VZTF01003396.1 coordinate 107,845, forward strand.
CCCGTGCACTGAGGCACAGCTGCCAGGAATGAAATGGTCTGTGGCCATTTAACAGTGCGCTGTGACACAGATACACAGGCATGAAGAAAACTGCTCCAGCACCTTCAATTCCGCAATTTAAATACTCAGCTCTGCAGAACAAGGAGCTTTTATCGGGTTTTGGCAAGTAAATGTACATCCTTAGGTCACATATCCTCTTTGCGTCTGGATATAGATAGACTACAGATATACATGTAGTCTATTAAATAAAAAAAGTATAATTCTATAAAAACCAATCTGTACCTGGTTATTAAAGAAGAATTTTGCAATCATCCAGATGCACTGATCCAGGGTGATCGTTACATGTCTCCGGAGGTGAATTCATGTCACATATAACATTAATGAGGTTCCCTGAGTAAATTCCTTAGAGCAAAAATGTCTTCTGCACTCAAGAAAACAGCTCTTAGGAGTCAGGTCCTGTTGTTTCCAGGGTTCAGTGAACTCCTATGACGTGCAATAGAAAAACCTGCCTTACGGCTGTCCTCAGGGTGTGAAGGAGCACAAAGCCCATAAATAAAACCTGCATTTCAAAATTCCTTAATCAGTGTTGTTTATACATCCCTACACAAAGCTTTTCTGGCATGAGAATCAAGCCTTTGGGGTGGTATATCCTCGGGTTTACAAAGCTATTCAGCATTCCAACATCAAATTTTAGTAATAAAAGGCAACAGAGGCTGCGAGCTTGGAATAGCAATTAGGCTTGTTCCCAAAAAATAGCAAAAAGTCTTCATAAAATAAGCTGTGGGGGTGTAATCAGTGATAAACTTTGGACAGAGCTCACACAGTTGACCTCTCAGAGCTTTTCTTTTGCAATTTGAAGGATATTCTAAACTTGGAGAGACCTGTGATGAGAAGCAGTTTATTTGCTCAGCTTCCTTCCATAAACCAGAAATATTTAGATGGAAACAGCCAGAAAGGATTGTACCACGCATGCTGGAATGCTTAGCCATAACCGTACGTTATGAAGAGAAACAAGTGTTTGTTGCTAAATCATTTCAGTATTTTTGGCAGTCATTTTACAGATAAAGCAGGAGACATGTTCCTTTTCTGTGTATGTGTCCAAATCGTGGCATAAGCAAAGGGATAGAAAAAAGAAACAATCTTTGTATCATTCTACTCACAGGAGGAAGAAGATGGAGAAAAGGGAGAAAACAACGAAATCTTGAGTCCACTGAAACCGGTCACAGAACTCCTGCTGGCAGCAGCAGGTTTGAGACTTCAGAGAGTCTCTGAAAGTATGAATTGAGATGGATTCAGTCAAATGAAGCATAAAAATCAACACACTTGGCCAAAATTTGGAAAAATTTTGGCCCACAACAAGTCCCAGTGATGCTCATCCAAACAGCGATGAGGAAAGACAGAAATCAACCTAAATCCACGGATGCTGACAGCACAGGAACACGACAACTCCTCTGCTCAGCCCTGAACTACAAATCCGTGTTTTGCGTTATTTAACAGTGCTAGAACATCCTCTCGCCTCACAGAACCTGGGGGAGAAATATTATAAAAGGCTAAAGCACCGCACAGATTTCATTTGGCCAGCATAATGGAGTTACTTTTCCCTACGTTCAGTATTTCCCTATCATTAGGATTTTTAGAACCTGTTTACTAGTCAAGGCCTCACTTCTGCAGTTCATCACCTCCCAGATTTCAGTCCGATTTTCCACCAACATCTTCAATCCAAATTTTGCATTGCCACAAGAGCAAACAGCTTGTGACAGCAAATAACATGATCTAGACTCACACCCAAGCCAGACTATTCTTATTTTGGATCCAGTCCTTGGGGAGCTGGCAGCACTGGAAAAGCAAACACACCAAAGCTCCAAGCTCTCGCGGTCTGTCAGCTACACTCTGCTCCAGTTTGACATGCTCATGTCAACATCACCATGCTGCAGCAATGGGAAACACTGGGAAATAACTAAAACATAGCACTGGGAACCGGAGTTACCTGCAGGACCAGCTGACAGTGTAGAGGTATGCTGCATTAAAGCAGTTTAAAGCATCACTGCTCCTATTTTCTCCCAACTTCTGCACTTAGTTCACTCTAAACAATCTGCATCTGAAGGGGAAAAGGTCACCATATACTTTTTTAAAAATTGCTGTCATGTGCATAGTCAGTCTCTGGGGACTTATTGCTGAAATCATGACTCTAAGTATCTCCAAACAGAGCTTATCTCTCAGCCTTCCAGCAAGAACATTTAAAGTGGAATAATGCAAGACTAGCAAAGCTTTTATTAGCAAATTAATCTAAACTTGTTTACTTTGTAAAATACAACAGAACTATTAGTTGCACTCTGGAGCAAGCACTTAGGCAGTAATGAAATAAAAACCATGAACTGCACAGCGATTAGAGAGGAAAATCAGGGACTCCTGGCAAATGGCCCCACTTGGGAATCAATGGACCCACTTCCAGTCCCTCCCCATTTCCCTTCTGACAAAGCTGCACCTTCTCCACTTACAAAAGTTAATAAGGACCGAGTGCTCAACTGTAACTCTGGCAATGCATTAAAGAAATTCCTGAAAATAAGAAACAGAAATATTTCCAAACAGCTGAGTGAGTATCAAGTACCTCTTTACAGACCCTTCAAAAAAAAATATCTTGTTTCGTTACGTGGCCAGCCGGACTTTAATAAAATGCACAGAGAACTTGAGTTCTAAACTAAATCTAAACTAAAATCCCTTTAGTTGTACCCACAAGGTTTAGGCTACATTGATATGAAAGCTCCAAAAAGTTCCTCTCTGCCAACTTTCAATTTCCAACTCTTCCTCAAAGCAGAAGTAACGTGCCTAGAGAGTACTGCCACTATTTATATTTTATTAGATACATTTCTAAGCAACTGATTTCCCCCAGTAGAAGATTTTATCATTTATTTTCTAGACAGAAAGGGCTCAAGGTCAGGAATTCGTCCAGAAGAACATGTTCTCTGCCTGCAGCAGCTCCCATTAAGGTATGCTTGATAAACCTCTGTCAGCAGGACAGAGGTCAGTTTTCTGTTCAAACTCAGGTGCTGAAAGAAAATCATCGCACTTGAGTGCTCTGGTACCTCCACGAGACCTCTCAAATCAAATCCAGCCGTTCAAAACTTCCAGGAAATCCATATTTTAAATGTTATCCTGTCAGAAAAAGTTCACAGTTCACCATTTTCCTAAACACGTTCCCAAAGTGAAAAACATACACAAGGACAAGTAGGAATCCATCACAGCCCTCAAACAGGAAGGAGGACTAAAACCAAGCAGATGATCTCCCCTGCTCAAGTTTAGGTATTTCAAAACTTACCATGTCTCTGCCTGAAGATTCCTGGCCCATCTCAGGTAATCTTAAAACACAAAAGTGGAAAAGCACGTCTTGGCTGGCTTTACTTGGCTGCAAGAGCACATTTTAACTACGATCCAAAGACCTTCTTGCCCTCGGGCACTTCCAAGGATCCACCATTTACCACGGGTTTGCATTCTACCCCCTCTGGAACAACTGCCACTGACCTACAGTTCCCCAGAAAATTCAAGATAAACATAATCAGGCCCAAACTCCTGAATCCGAAAGGCCCTTTTCCTCAGGAATGGATGATGCTGAAGGCTGGCATCTGTTTCCAATTAACATTCTTCCCGTTACAGCGTGTGTGGTAGCCATCGCCATTCCAAGTGGCTTTTCAACCTCTCTGTCCCCTCCATTTCACACATTTGAGCCTTGGACTCGTAAAGCCAAAATCAGGCTTGTGACAGCATCCCAAGTTCTCAGCTGTTCTCAGCAACAAGTACCAAAACCATCGTTTTACTGCTCAAGTGTGGATGTAGCAGTGTGATTTCCCTGCAGGAAGGCAGGGTACCTGGCACAGGGAAATGTTTTCCCTACCTCTCTCCAGGCCTGAAAAGGCCAGGTAGTATTAAGTCTCAGAGCATAGAGCACAATACCCCTTATTTTCATGAGAGATTTGAGTACCAGGGATTCTGGGAGCTGGAAGACTTCCTCCAGAAGCCCAGTCCCTAAAAATAAGGCAGTAGTGGTCTCTTCTTTTCCGCTTTCACACAAAAGTACTGGATTATACTAAGCAAAACAGGCTAAAAAAAGTTATTTACCATTATTCTAATTGCGAAGTTAATTAAGGCAATCAAATTATGAACAGCTACCTTGACAAATGAGTTCACAGAGCTCAACTCCTTAAATAAAGGAACATATGGATGTGTGCACTCACCTTAATGATGAACCTAATTTACACAGGCTTCTTTAACCATCCCTACCCAAACCCAAAGCCCGTAACACCACAGTTGTGTGCAGCAAAAATGGATCAAAATCATCAAGGTGCCATTGATGTAAAGCACCAATCACTTACTCTGATCTTTTTTGTGATCCCTGAAACTTAGAGCGAAACACCTCACTCAGGAAAGCAGCAGCTGCTGTTGCTTTTAGCACTACGCTGAGCTTCAAAGGAATGAAGAATACCTTACTTACCATTAGAAATCAATCCGATTAATTAAATATAGGTAGGTTAATAATATCAAGTCAAGAAAGGAGTCCTGCTGCCAGCTGGCCACACGGCTGCACAAACGGAGGGCTTTGCAAAGACAACCAGGGATTGTTCCAACACCTGCCCGCTTCCCTTTGGCATCCTCAGCCACAAAGAGGGAGCAGCAAGCGAGCTCTTTCCATTATTTTCAAGCTCAGCAGTGTTGAACACCGGGTTACTTCAAAGGGGCACTGCAGCGAGGTGGAAAAGAAGTGTACACTGTGAAGGACAGCCTGATTAAGTTCTGAAACAGCATCGAGATGAAAGACAGAGGAAAAATGTTTTAGTCCAGTGCTTGCCTGCCGGTCCTGGATTTTACAGTGTGGCAGCCCTACGGCTGACAGGAGCTGGAGCACCCCCGTGTGTACAGCAGCGCACCCAACAGTACTTGGACACTTTTTTTCTTTCCAGAAACCATGGAACCGTGCCAAAAATGACACTTAGCCCAGGAAAAAAATTCTTGCACTTCAGGGAATCCACCCTCAGCTGAGGTCTGGATGAAGAGTTTGGATTCCTCGCTAAAACAACCCCAAAAAACAACCAGGTGGACTGGCACGGTGTCAAATTCTCTGGCAGACAGCAGCATCCCCTCCAGCAACCTGTAAAAGGTGTAGGATCATACTGACATCTCACTCCTGAATGGAACAGGGGCCAACTCACCTTACCTACAGTATTTTCCGGCTAATAATCAGAGGGAAGTTAGAAAGGAAACTGCCCTCCTTTCTAAAACCACTATTCTTCTATCACTACGGGGTTTTGGTCATTTACTTAAAATTTCTTTGTTTTCAGCAAAGTCAGAACAGGAAGCAAACGGGAGAGGTGGAGACACAGTTAAGCCAAACAGAGCTATAGATCACATTACTTTAGAATGATGAAGTATCATTCACAAAGAATATTGTACAGGCTTTCTAAAGACACATCAGTCAGGCTTCTCAGAGAACACAGCAACAGGTTCTTTCTGATTCCTTCTCCAGAAACCTCCCTTGGCCCTTCCACAGTCAGCAAGGACTCATTCGACCTGATGCACATCATTATATATATCTTTGCTCTATCTTTGTCTCATCAACATGGACTGAAAACAAAATAATTACATCACCATAGGAAGGCAGACTGCAAAGCTCCCATTCTCTTTCCTAGAAACAGCATCAAACACTGAGACAAGGATTTTAGGCCAGACAGTGTATTTGAACTGAGTCATTACTATGGCTGAGAACAGAGGTAAGCTTTTGGGTAAACAATGTCTCTTTCCAGGGCACAGCCACCAAAGATAACAAGCGTCACAGCCCTGTTCTCGAAGTTCACACTGCATCTTCAAGACAGAGAACGAAACACGTATTATCCAGCCAGGATATTTCAGCGCTTTTGAGTTCCACCAGAACAGAACTCATTCGGCGAACTTGTACTTGCCTGATTCCAGCTCCTTAAGTTTAGGCTCCCTCCTAAGTACGTGCAGTGTTCCAACAACCCTCTTCCAGACCTAAAATAATGCTGTAAGAAATCCACCCCCAAATACACTCGCTGGAAGAACCTTATTCTCTTTTAACTCGCACTGGCAGGTCTTGGGCGTAATTTCATAAGGTAAAAAGGGTGTAAAATAAACATAAATAAATGGAGAACTGCAAATCTAACAAAGCCGGTTTCCTGCACTGAACATACGGGATCCTGACAGAACTGTGAGGCATTTTTTTCAGTGACCAGTTTCACAGCCCTCTTTATGCTTCCCAAGAAGTCTCGTTATTTTTTTACTACACACAAGACATAACTGTTGTCAGCCTGCCCTGTTCTCAGGCTGGGAACGTGAGCCCCTCTCAGGTGAGACCGCTGAGGAAGGAGAGGCGACTTTCCTCAGCACCGCATGGAGCACCAGCTCCCTCTACCACCAGCTTCCCAGACAAAAATTCACTCTCCTTTGCACAGTCTTTTTCCAACACCTTCGGATGAGGCTGTATGACATTCAGAGACATCCGTAAGACCCTTTAAAAATCTAGAACATGATCCTACCTGTAACGCAGGTAATGCAGGCCTGGAAAGGCCTTTATCACAAACATTCTAATCTCCTCACCTGCGGATTTTGAATTGTTAGACGCCATTCAATGAGATGCTTTTGGCTGCTTTACCTTCAGTTTCACACCTGTTTTGGCAAGCTTTTTTGGTATAAGAATATCCTGGCAGCATCCAGATATAACTCTATCACTGATATTCTGAGATTCCTAACAGTGAAAACAGTGAAAGACATCAGTGAAACGGCCCCACAGGTAAAGTGCAGTGTTGTAAGTACGATGACATCTGCACTTTTTCTTCTAAACTGCTGATTTTAGTCAGAAGGTGTATCTCAGGCCTATCCGTAAAGTTCCACTAGACTATCACAACAATTCAAATAAATGCTTTCAAGTCTGCATTAAAAATTCTGCTTCTCGTTTTTTGTTAAGTTTACATCACAGTAGTAGCTTGGACTCTTTTAAAAAGTTAAAGTAAACAATTAATTCCTGACCATTCTAACAAAAAAAATCCCAAACCTCTTTATCTTCAGGACTTAAAGAGTAAAAAAGAGGCACCACATATGAGTCACAGTTTTACTTAACACTCACCTGCCCAACTCCTTACGATAATTCAGGATTTCTGGACTATTGCAACTGCAAAACGACCACCCTTGAAACAAAGCTTCTCAGTAATGACACGTTTTTGCTGACCAACCCTTCTTTATGGCCAGCCAGTGTTTTATTTGGAAAATAAATATACAGCAAATAAGTACATCTCACTAAAACAGCACTACTTCATTCCTGAGACAGCTCTCCCTGGAGTTCAGTGGTGTTGTTTCTTAAAGCTGTATTTGGTAGCCAAGGCAGCCATGATGTCCCTGTAAGGAGTATCCGAGTCGGATTTGGTCCTTGGAATGAAGCACAGCCGGCGGAAGGTGGGAGAACGCAGCAGGAGGTTATGGGAGAGTCCCACGAGGCTCGAGGACAGCCAGTACAGCGCCATGGACTGCAACAAGACCAGCACAGGTTAGCTCCCCGGAAGCAAGGAAAACACCGGTTTTAGGCAACTCCTCCCGAACCACAGCTGTGGGTTACTCCCAGGTATTGATAAAATAACTCACCTAAAACACTCCTTCTCTCATTTGCAATAATGGCTTCCATGCAAAATATAACTGTCTGTCTCTGAACTCTTCTGGGGAAAAGTGCCATCTACACTGAGGCTTGACAGTTCGTAAATTAATTCATATTAAACTTGCTTCAACTTCTGTATTTGAAACTATAATTGAACGAGCCAAACAACCAGACACTTTGTTTTTGCTAATACTCTGCAGTAGAAAACCTGGTAAAAATGAGAAGCGTTTGAAGAAAGATGTGGAAAATTTCCCAATTTAAGAACCACGCTGGTTTCCAGTTAACGAATATTTGCCTACGTGTCTTTACACAAAGTTCTCCTCTCCTTTTTCAGACTACACGAAGGACATTAACTCCTTTCAAGTTTGCAAAGTCTTCCTCCTTGAACAAAAATATTCCAAAGGCATCAACATTTAAACATAGACAGAACATCTGATTTTTTTTTCAAGCACACAGCACTAGAAATATGAAACACATGAGGCGTTCGGGCTGTCCTCTAAGTACCAGAACAGACCAGCCACAGGCGATGCCCCAGAGATCACCTCGGTACTTACGGAGGGCACTGTGGCAGCAATAGGGATCATCACCACGGACACCACGCGGAAGAAGTTCGTAACAAGCTTCTGGAACCGGGAAACTGGCATTTTTTTTTGGGAAGCAAAGATCTGAAAGAGGAGAAACTCACAGTTATAAACAAGCTCTTTTTGAAACAACCAGACTGAGGATTAACACCCAGAAATCTCATTAAAACAGCATTCTAAAAGAAAATTTAGTCAAGACTAGATATTACTGAAGCTCAAGGAGATCTGAGACACGCACATCTGACTTGGGAGGTCTCTGAACAAGACAGCTGCACGTTAAAATACACAGAGCAAACAGATTATGTTTCACTTCTGCCCAGCGCATTTAAAGCGGTGATAACCTGCAGCCACCTTTCTGTGCTTTATGTGCTAGCCCTAACCCACTGCTGTTGGTTTATTCCACCAACGTACCTCCACTACCAGCAAATTCACCAGCCCCAGGGAAACTGGCAAAATCCACGTGGAATCGGGTGCCGTGAGGTCTGTAAACCACAGTGCTCCTCCTGACGAAAACTGTTCTTGTACTACAGGAAAAATTTGAAGAAAATACAGAATTCAGTATAATCCGCTGTCTCAAGTAAGACAGAACCGTGCCACGTGTTAAATCACACACCCAAGTTTCTAGGTATGTTTTATCCACACGATAAATAGGATTAAAGCAGAAACCCTTGGTTTAACACTCTGCTACCAATATAAGTAAGACAAGTGGGAGATACAAGCTGAGGCCCTGCTTAGCTCATGACAGACACGGACATGTAAACCTGCGACAAAAAATACCTCGATCTCAAATACTTTACAAGTCAGTGAGGAAAATAAGAATGCAGTAACCTACAGTGTTTATTTCCTGATTTTGAAAAAATTATCTTTTTCTTAATAGCTGTATAACTAGCTACATTTTTGCTTTAAAGAACAAACTATAAACTCTTGTCTAAAAATCAGTATATATATATTTTTTTAATTTAAAAGACCTTCACACATTCACCTTGTCTACCGTATTTCACATGGAAGAAGAAAAATATGGATTAATAGTGAGCGTGGCACGGCATGCGTAATATTACTTGCTAAACAGGATTGTCAGGCTACATTAAGTTTAAAACTCATTTCAAACAATATTAATTATCTGTTATTTATATTAATTAATCAATTAGATTAGGTGCGAACTATATTAAGTCTAAAAAGTTAGTAGCTGACTTTTTGTATCAGCTTATAGATGAAGCTCAGGCCATGGTGTTCTTTAACCAACAAGGTGTCTGTGAAAGCAGTAAGTGAACAGAAAGTGGGGGCGAGACAAGAGACGTGTCCAGACGCAGCACCTGCTGAGCCCAGGGCGCCGACGCTGCAGTTGCGCAGAGCCAGGGACACGCACACCCACATGGGGATCTGCACCCACAGCAGCAGGGTGGCTTTGAAGGGGTGGCAGTTGTCCCGGACGTACAGCTCCGTAACGATCCTCCGCATATTCTTTGTGAAGTGGAACCTTTCGGAGAGGAAAACAAAAGTTCAGAGCTTTGAAATGGACCACGTCTGAAAGGGAATAAAATAAATAAATCATAACGAGGGGAAAGAAAACCTAAGCTTTGGGCAATGGCAGAATCTTGCTGCACAAGTGTTGCTCGTGGGATCTTCCTTCCCGCCACGCCTCACTCTGGAATGGATTCACGAGGTGTGTACAATCCCCCTCATACCTGGCCACCTTTTCAGACCACCCCAGCTGCTTTCCACGCACTGAAACTTCATAGCGAAGGCGCTTGGCGAGTTGCTGAATCTCAGGCTGCAGGTTTTCCAGCTAGCTAAAGAAAAGGAGAACTGTTTGGGCACAGAGGCAGGTAACAATGGCCTCCTCTCCTCACCTCTGTTATTAATTATCCCTTGTAATTCAATACCTGAACAAGCATTTAACTTATTATCACTGTAAAGTGTAATATCTGTACAAGAATTAAACACACACATTGCCACTGTATAATTTAATACCTCCTATTAACAAGCATTACACATATTAATTACCCTTGTACAATTTAATACCAGCACAGGCATCAAACATATTAATTATCACTATAATTTAATAGCTGTACAGGTATTAAACGCCTGTGAGGGACAAGGCATCTTGTCAATGTCTTGTTCAACATCAGTGAACACCTTTCATCTTTAAACAAAATAACCACGTGAAGGTAACAGTGACAAGTAAGCACAGTAACAATCAAAGATACTCTCTTACTACTGCACGAAATGAAGACAGAATTTTACTCTTTTTAGATTTTATACTTTTTTAAGAAGAAAATGAGTTCTGTCGCAGCTGAAATCAGGGCAATCCTTAACAAGTACCTTTCTGCCTGCATTCAGGACTTGTGATCGGCTACTTCACTTAAAAAGATCCAACTTTAGTGCCACCTCAATGATAACAATACATAAATGACAATAATAAAAACTAATAATAATATACAAATATAAATATATATAACAGAAAACGTACGTTAAAGAATGCATTATTTACAATATACTATATGTATACATAAATATATTGCATAATACCTGATTAAAATACATAAATAGTAATATATATATATATATATAAATAAAATAAAGAGTAATAAAATAAAGGCCATCAGGACACAACTCGGCAGTGAACAAAGTCACTACCCGCAGCATAAGAGACCCCATTACGAGAGAGTGCAACGGATGCTCACTTCTGCGACCAAAAAAAATGCACAAAATTTAACGAAATACCTTAAAAAAAAACCCAA
>VZTF01003396.1:118863-175020 GCA_013397755.1 Cnemophilus loriae
CGAGCCGCCACATGCCGACGGCTCCCGCCCGTGGGGCGCATGCGCGGCCCGCGCGCCGCCGGAGCGCGCCCCCCCGCGGCCGCCATGGCGGCTGAAGGCACGGGAAGGGCAGCAGCTTCCGCCATTACCTGCGTTATTATTCCAGACTGGTACGCGGCTGGAATGGCGCTTAGAATGTGCCCAACGCCCTCGTGCCGTGGGCACGGACAGCTCCCACCGCTCCAGAGAACGTGCTGAGTTGGAAGGGAACGACGAGGATCACCAAGTCCAACACCTGGTCCTGCACAGGGCATCCCCAAGGATGACAGCATAGGGCTGGGAGTGTTGTCTGAACCCTGCATGAAGGTTCAAGGTCTTATCCAAACTGGCTTTGAGCCCTTCGAGCCCCAGGGTTGGGGCAGTGTCTCACCCCTCTTCCAGTAAATATTTCTTCCCAATATCTAGCCTAAATTTCCCCTTTTTCCATTTGTACCCATTACTTCTCCTCTCACTACAGTTCCTGACAATGGACGTCCCCTTGAACTTACTCGTAGGCCCCTTCAGATACTGGAAGGTTGCTATGAGGAACCCACACAACCTTCTTTTCTCCAGGCTGAACAGCCCCAACTCTTTCAGCCTGAAATTTACATTCAAGAGCAATTAATCATTAACAAGCAATTCATCGTTCCACATTAGCAGTGTTGTCCTGCCAGCCTGGTTCCCAACTGTGGTCTCCTTACCCCTTCTGTGGCAAGGAGAGGTCAAAATAGCCCTCAGACCATACAGACTTTGCACCGTGTTCTCTTCCTCTCCATGTCTGTCCTAACCCTGGTTCTGTTCCCTTTTCCCAAAAAAAGAACACCTGCTCGCTCCCAAAAGAGTACGTTCCTTGGTTTATTGGATGAATAAAAAGCACTACATTGTGGAAAGCAAATTTAAAAAAAAAAAACAAACCGATCTGAGAATAAAAATGGTCCAATTCCCCCCACCCAGGATCTCCCGTGCCCAGCCCGCTGCCACAGTGGTGGCATCAAGCCTGTTACTGCCCCAGGCATGGATTGAACTTTCAGGTCAACAAAATACTCTGGAATTCACGGCTGTAATAAATACTGAGCACCATTTCTTGGCGGGATTAATAATTAATAACCCTAGACAGCACTAAAGCCTGCAGCAAATGATTGTAGCGGAGGGGAAGGACACTCACCCACACCACGATGAGGTGTGAGATGGAGTTCCAATCCTTTTTCTGAGCAGTTCCTCACTTTGGGATCCATTTTGCTACCACCAGATCTTCACAGGATGTATTTCAGGTGATCAGACAGCTGGAAAAAGGAGCTTGCTTTTGCCCAGAGCAGCGCCTAAGGGCAGGTATACGGCCTTGGGTATGCAAAAGGTTTGTGGGCACCTCAAATATCACACTAGTTAAAAGGCAGTAGTTTCTGTGGCCAGCTGAAGTGTTTTCCTGTTTTTCAAAGGAAGCACCACAATAAAACCAAATAATACTTCTTAAATCTGAGTTGTAGATCTCTCCTTTAAATGCTCTGTAAGGGAAATGTACAGGGATCCTGACTGAATCTGTGTCACCGCTCAGCCAGCCCGGCCTCACAGGACCCACCCCCCTTCACCTCCTGCTGCTGCTGTCCACAGGTGACAGCTCCTGACAGTGCATACAGGAATTCCCACCTGGACTTTTCCAAATAAACCTTCATGGGGCTTATTCTGGAACAGACCTGCCTTTGGAGCCTTCAGCAGGGAAGCTCCCCTCAAATGTCAAATAGAGAATGTATGTATTCCCAAAAAAATCCAACAGACATTCGGAAAACGCTCTGTGATAATGCCTGGGGTGTTTTTATAACTTACTTAAATTACACAAGTAGAAAAGTTATGCTTATTAATAGTTTAATGTATGAAGGAAACATCCAGATTTCTGAATATGAAGGTACATATCTCACATTAATTTAAGTCTACATAAAGTAGAGCCTCTATAACTGACATATTGAAATTTACTTTCTGCTTAGCCATTTGTTATGTAAACAATTGTACATTTATTTGCCATTCTAAAACTTCAGGATCAAGTTTACATAATTTTGCTAAATTTCTGTGTTTGCTCAGAAGCAGTTTACAGTACTAAAACCAACCAGCCAAAGAACAGCTTCAACAGAAAGTTATGTCAAAAAAAAAAAAGAAAAAAAAAAAAGGAGGAGGAAAGGAAAGAAGAAAGTCTAACTAAGTTGAAACATATGATGGTGGGGAATGGGCGGTCACAATGTTCACAGAAAAAGGTCAGTTAGTAAGTTCTTCTGCAAAAAGCCTACACACTTCAGTCAAGCACATCAGTAGAATGATCTGGGAGCACATAAACTGTTTCTGCCAATTGTGGTTTCCTCTGCAAAAAAAGGAATCTCAAGGCCAGCACGTTGATCCCACTCAGCCCAGCTGGTTCATATGCACACTGTTCATGTGAGGTGTCCAAGTTCCAGTCCACACCTGCAAGAGAAACCTGCGTTAACACCGTGCTTTGGGCTGCTCCAAGCAGGGCACAGCTCTCGGGGTCACTGCAGGGCTCATGGTTCTTCCTGTCAGGGACAATTAACAGGGCTCTGGGCGTGCAGCAAATTATTTGCAAGCCGAGTTCCCCGAATCCCTCGAGCTCCCAGAGCAAGGGACTTGCTCTCCTCTTAAATTCAGACAAACAAGAACTTGATTTCTGCCACCTTATTTTTCCCTAGCACCCTCAGCTCTGGGGAATCCCAAGTCTAGCCAAGTAAAGCTTCTCTGAGGAACAGAGAAGTTTCCTCATGAAACCGAAAATCGCCTCGCAGAGATCAGAAGCCACGTCAGAGCAATACCTGACCTGTGGCGAAACCTCCTCTCCCACACACCTATGGCCTGCCAGAGCTGGGAGCTGCTCCTCACAGCTTGGATAATTCCCAAGCAAATTAAACCCCGAAACATCTTTATTTAGTAACAGTATAACAGAGATCACTGTCTAATTAAAAATAATCACAGGACATAATCTAACCAGAGCTACTGATGTTCCATTATAGTATTAGTTCCTGAGTACGAACAAGAGGTTTAGGGGAATTAATCCCTCTGCCTAAATTATATTTAGCGGACAAGCCAGGCAAGATCAGAGCAGCAAAGAGCTACTTACTCCCTTCCTAAAGAGCTGCTTTATGCCCTTCCTCCGTGTGCTCCTAATACAGTCAGGACATCCTAAACTACAGAGCTCAGCAGCAGTCCTGTTGCTGTCTTCCCTTCTTGGGAAGGGAAAGCTTAACTATCAGCACATGAATTGGCTTTTGCTATGAAATTTTGCGCCCCAAGATTTCTTTTCCCAGACGCACAACGGCACAGATAGGAATCATGATATATTTTGAGTAAAATACACAGTGCAAAAATATGGAACAATTACCGTCTGAGGCCCGTTGTTTTCTGTGGAATTTGAAACCATCTTTATCAGCGAGTTCCAAGATGGGTCAGCAGCATGAGGCCCGTTAAAGATGGGGCCTCCAGTACCATCTGTGATGGGGGCTACGGGAGGAATTATGGCGTTCCCATACACAGAAAAAGGCATTCCCTGAGGGGAAGGAAAAGCAACAATCAGGATGCTTTCACGAATGCTACTACTACTGCACAGACAGAAGGACAAACAGAGATTCACGCTGTATATCGGGTCCGAGAAGGTCATTACCCCAACTTTTGGGAAGTCCATGTATCCTGCAGGGACGGGCTGATGGAATGTACCGGAAGGCGTTACGATTCCCGTGCTGTCTCTCTCCATGGCTTGGTGTGAGAACACGCCTGGATCAGACATGGGCCTGTGGATCATGTGGCTCCCCATTCCGCTGTGACACCAGTCCACTTTATCTGCCAGCACAGAGACACGGCGTTACCCACAACACCCCTCACTGCCTGCTTTCCGGCCTCCAGCTTTGCTCAGCCTGCAGCTCTCGGGCTTCCACCGGCACTAGAGCTCAGGAGCACAGGGGATGGAGAATACCAGGAATGGCACCTGCGGCCCCCAGGCCAGGAACACTGAGCCACTTCCAGGAGTTTGGAACAGCTACCTGCAACCAGAGCGTTGCCCCTGCAACTTCCCTCCATTTCAACAGCAAAGCTGCAATTTGGGCTAACTCTCCCTCCTCCAAAAACCTCAGATCCTCCAAAAGTCTCAACTCCTCGTGCCTTTGGTGCTGTGGAAAGGGTATGTACACTATGAAGGCTATTTGCTCTACTTCACTACCATTCTTCCATTAATTATTTAACATTCTAAGGGACACAGGAGTATCTGTGCAAACCAAAACCAGAAAATGACTAGCTGCAGACGTGTGCTCATGTTCTAATCCTCTGAACTCATCAGAGGCAGTTTGGTATTGGTGCTACAGTTCAAACCTCAGACACCCAAAAATCCAATTTTCAGAACAAAACGTAAGAAAATGGTATTTGGAGAAGGGGTACAGAAACATTTCTGAGGCACCCCAATACTCAAGTAGAGAAGAGCCAATCCCGTTGTGAACTGAAAATCAAAATGCTGAAGTAATTGACCAAAGCGGAGAGAAAGCAGCGTCCCAAAAGCCAAGACAGGCACAAAGGACAACTTTTACAGCCACACAATGCAGATAAATACTGAATCTCTAAAGCTTATTTGGGAAAAGACCACTAGTGAAGTAAAAAAAGGGTTTGTATTTGGGGAGAACTCCAGCACAGTCAGTCAATTAAAACGTTAAGCTGTCTGGACTCAGTCAGGGAACAGAACAGATTGCTCTGAGAGGTGGAGCAGTTCCAAACCTTGCAGGTTTTCCAGAGCAGACTGGATAAAGCCCTGAGCAACAAAGGCAGAACTCACGGCAAACTCCATTTTGTGCAGGAGGCTGACAGGACTTCCAGAGGTCCAGTCCAACATAGTCTCAATATTCATACCCCCCATCCCAAGCAAAAAAACTCGAAGAAATTAAAAATCAACTGCCCACAAAAAACCCAATCAATAGGAAAAAAGTTCATCAGTCTCCCAAAAATTGCATCCAAGACTCCTGACAAGTTTGGTGAGAAAAGCTGTAACATCACTACCTGAAACTGTTAATAAATTCTGAACTACTAAATTCTATGTGACTCTAAGAGAGCCAAGAGCCTTGTGCTACTAGAAGGCAAATGGCTGAAAAGAACAAAGGAAACCCAAATGTGGAATCTTATCACTTTATAAAAGCACCATCCTCAGCACAAGAAGTTCTACCTTAGCTACAAATTAAATACTAACTCCTACTGTACGAACCACCTCTTGGTCAACAAAAAACTCGAGACAGTTATCTCGCGGCACCTTGATTTCCCCTCTTCCTAAATCCAATGATCCTCACTGTGTTCATCCCTGGAAACCCTGTTTTTATTTTTCCTGTTCTTACTTGCAGTATCAAATCTTCACAGCCAGGATATTTCAGAACCCCTGAGGGTTTCAGAAACCTTGTTGAAACAATTAAGGGGACAGGAAGGCAAAGAGAAATCCTTGCAGCAAATGCTTTGGAAAGAACACTTCTGTATTTTCAGGCACTCACTTCTGCATCCTCCCGTGCTGAAGACAAGTTGGGCAAACACAATGGTGTGATCAACTCAAGCGCATCTGTGAACAACACATACCTTGACTGCCACCTATACCTTCGAAGGACCAGATCCCACTGTGTCCCACTGGGGCAGCCAAGTTGCTCCCAATTACAGAAGGAGTAGACGTTCCAGTTTGTCTAATACGTGCAGACCGTTCAGTCCCAATAGGAACAGGAACTTTTCTGTCCTGAGAAACGTTACTGGGTTTTTCTGATCCCAAGGACACTGCTGAAGGGGTGGGAGAGGGTGCTCGTACTCCAGAGGACACGGACTGAGCAGGAGATTCTGCAAGGAAAGCAACAAGAGCACTTAGTGATGGCAGCCAGATCCCACCAACCTATCCTTCAGTGCCCCACAACTGACAATGGGGAGCTGGTTAATGGCAGATTCATGCACCTCAGGATAATTTTATTTCCAGATCACAGAGATATTCACCACTGATTTAGGCCCTTATATTAAATGCTTATCATGCCCCGGCAGCTCAGCCACTGGACACACACCACGACACCTTAACTAAGCATCGCTGTCTATCAGCAACACAGGATTTGAGGATTATATCCTAAACCAGAGCTGAAATAAGCCCACATAAGCCCATGTTTTTGTTGGGTTTGATTTTTCTTCTTCTTTTTGATATGTTCCCCGTGGGGTTTTTTTGTCATTATTTTTGCCTATAAAACAGACTAACACGTTCCCTAAATAGGCCAGCACTCAATAGCTTATTTGTTTTCTGTCCAAAAAACTCTGACCTGCAGGGGCCAAAGGTGGAGGAAGGTACCAGGACCTGCCCTAAGGATTTTCTCCCAGAATTCCTTACACAGCTCTGCGAGACAATTTTATTTATACAGCAGCTTCTCAGCAGCTTCCTGCTGACCAGAACTCACCACTTGATGCTGATGAACATGGAGGCAATAAACTAAGAGGGGAAAAATGCTGTCTGTTAAAATTAGCAGCTGCAGGCGCTCCACCCAGAGGTGTCCCGGGCGCGTAGATCTGCCCTCCCGACAGGTTCGAGGCAAAGGTCCCCAGGTGTGTAGAAGAAGGTGTTACAGAAGCATAGGGAGAATCCATACTGACAATACCTACAAGAGAAAACGGGCACAAGTGACTCCCGGAACTCCACCACTCCATCAAGAGGTCGCCTGTATCATGGAAATAAAAAGGAAAAAGGAAAACTTTTTTCCAATCCATCTTTGGGGGTGTGTGTTACAATTTTCCAAAGAAAACCGGAGTATTAAGCTTCACACTCGGCAAGTCTATTCAGTATGTGGCAGTTGTGCTGTATACATAAAACAAGAATGATTCTTATTTCATTAACATCAAATGTCACCAATTAGCAAAGATACTCAAAATACAAGAACTGCTGCTCCCTTCACGTCCTCTTCAAGAAGAAAGGGAAAAATAAAATCTTAGGGAGCTAAGACTTAGACATTTGTATCTCTTAGGGGCATACAGGGCCATAGTCAAAATGCTGACTAGTATATCAGGACGCAAAAATTCAACACCATCATATTCACAAAATAGGAAAAAAAGTGCTGTCGTACCCCTCAGTCCATCAGCACCTCAGATGGTCCTACAAAAACAGGCAGAGATGGTCCAAACCATGTATGTACTCACTGGAAGCTACATACCAGGTTCTGTGACAACCCCGCGGCCTCTGTTTTGGGCAGAAAGCTCAACATCTCACTAAAAAAATGCAGGCAGTCAAGGAAATTACATTTTTGGATCAAATTTAGTAATTAAGAAAACGCACCTCTTGTAAGTTACAAGTTCACATCAAAACACCACTGTTTTTACCATCCTAACCCTTGGAAGATGCTGCGTTTTTTTCTGCAGCCTCAGGACAAGGTATCACAAACTAGAACAGCCACTGTCTGGTAGGGAAGGGAGGTGGAAATAAGAGTGTTTTACTATCTCAGCGACTGGAGAGGAACAGACTGGAATGGCAAAAACCCTATTTTATCAAGCCCATCAGCAGCCGAACAGTTACTAGATTTGACAGGGCACTTCAAATGAACTCAGCTTGGCTTAAAAAACACAACAATAAACTGTATTATTATGGTATGGACACAAGCCGTAATACAGAGACTTACCTGAGGGACTTGGAGCCGGCCTCTGTAACGGTGGCCTAAAACCTGGGGCTTTGGAAGTATCAGACTGATGTAACGGATCTGAATTTGGCAAAAACGAGGACTTTGCTGATAGCATGGATTCTGGTGTTGTCTGAGAGGAAACGACGGACCCACCCCAGAAGGCATGAGCAGACGTGGGGCTGTTCTCAAACAACGTACTAAAGGGCCCAAAAGGCAGAGTAGCACTGAAGTTGTTCCCCATGGACTTGTTCGCTGGGTGGGCCGAATTCTGAGAAGCACTTTGTGTACTTAAGGTAGAAGGAAGCTGCACTGAAGAAGGAACGCTGTGGGGCCTTTTGATGTGGTTAACGTTGAGGACTGCGACAGAGGAGTTTTGCACAGGAGCTGGATTCTTGGGGACGCTGCCGGTTCCGTGGACAGGCGGTCTGATGGCTGGGGTTTCCATCTTGGCTGCGGGCTGAGCAGACCCCATCGACGTCTGGGACACGGGGTAGGTCATCGGAGCATTGCTCGCACCTACCACGGGAGCAGATGAGCTCGGCGCTGCTAAATTTGGAGGCACAACCATGCGAGGATCTGGTGCAGGAACCTGAGGTTGCTGGAGAGGGGGCCTGGCCTCTGGCAGAGGAGCTCCCGGGGGCTGCTGATGAGCGGGATGCACAGAGGAGCTGCCGGTCCCAGGATTGGGCTGCCTGCTGCTGGTCGAGCCGCCGGCATCCACCGCGGGCGGGCTCCCCGCTTCCGGCTCAGACGGAGGCGCACCTTTGTTGGGAGAGGCTGCTGCGCAGTCGGAAGGACTGCTCCTGGAGACGCCCGCCGGCTGCGCAGGAGGAGAGGGAGATGAGGGGGAAGATGCGGGGTAGTGTTCTTTGGCAGTAGGAGTTGGGTACGTGGCGTTCGTGGGCGCTGTGCTCGTGTTGCTCGCCGTGGTCGTCACGGTGGTGGTGGTGGCGTTGGACGTCTTCACCACCGTGACAAACAGCTGCCTCCTGACCGAAGGGGAGCTCGGGTTGCCGCTCGCGGAAGATCCAGGCACAGTAGAAGCCACTGAAGCTGTCGTTGCCGTGGGACTCGCTGTCAAAGAACTCGCTGAATTCACCTGAGAACCGCTGCTGTTCTGGCTGTTATGGCGAGGCACCATGTGAGGTTTCGGCGAGTTCGTAGCTCTCGCAGGGCTCAGCGGCCTGACGGGAAACGGACCCCACGTGGACTGAGCTGGTGGGAAGGTACCTCCGAAGTGCGTCATGGGCAGCCGAGGCGGACGGATCTGCTGGAAAGTCTGAGCAGCGAGGAGCGCGTGTGCAAACTGCGGAGGAGGATATGCCAACGGAAGAGAAACTTGGAAACCAGGCCGCACGTTGTTCACGGGGTTCTTAATGCTTTTGTGAGTGGATGCTGAGGAGATTGCAGGCACGGTGAGCGCGGAGGCGGTCTGAGATGTCGACGAAGCAGCTACGGTGGTCACTTTGATGCCCACGAGAGAACTGTTAGCAGCTGTAGTGGTGGCAGGTGTCGAGGACCCTATTTTGGAATTTATAGTTGAACTTTTCAAACGGTTCTTTGGAATAAGTTCATCGATTTCCTTATCTGGATCCTTAATCAGAGCATTGATCAACTGTGTGGCCTGTCTGGTTGATTCTGTGCCACCCCTACAAAAAGGAAGGACAGGGAAAGTGCATCTAAAGCATTGACACACCTTATAGCCAAAGGTCTCCCACACGTGATCCAGCCTATCTTCCACAACACTAACACAAACAGGAAAATAACTCTGTCCAAAAACTGAGCTTGGCACGGTCCCGCTACAGACAGTTACTCAAGAAGTTCAAGTTGAAAACTCCAAATCCCAAAAAACTCAAATGGATAAAATATTTGCTTCCCTAAATATTCCTTCATATTTCACCATGTCTAAACAAGCCCAAACACAGAATCCCAACATTTCTGCTTCACCTCATCTCACAAGCTGTCTTTTGTACTTGCTGGAGGTTGTACTATGTTTCCCCACCCCATTCATCTCCCCTGCTTTCAAGTGATCTTCCAGGGAACAACCAGATCAAGCCTTTAATTTTCCTATGCAG
This sequence comes from Cnemophilus loriae, assembly GCA_013397755.1. Classification (NCBI taxonomy): domain Eukaryota; kingdom Metazoa; phylum Chordata; class Aves; order Passeriformes; family Corvidae; genus Cnemophilus; species Cnemophilus loriae. Next base: position 128,603 of record VZTF01003396.1, read on the forward strand.
ACAAACGTTCTACAAGGAGAAAATACCCATAGGATCCTGCTCACCTTATTGTGATTATTCGGTCTCCAGTTTTATCCTTCTGCTTGTCAATGTCTATGTGCGCTCCCGTGCACTCGCGGATCGCGTTGATGTTACACCCTCCTCTGCCAATAACTCTGGAAATCACAGTTGATGGAACAGAAACCTTCTTGGATCTACATAAAAAAGAAACAATATTAAGTGGGAAACACTTCCTTGGCAAGAAGCTGTGGGCAGGCTGGTCAAAAGAATACTGTATTTTCTGATTCAACCTACGCAGCAGCAACTTTGTGAGATCTCAAACCCACTAAGAAGGTCATTCAGTAACTCCAGGGAAGGCTACACAAAGGACAGCATCAAAGGGAATTAGGGGAATTATTCTGCTTACCTTCTTACAACTTCCTTCCAACCTTCTTCCCTTTTCTGACCACGTTTAGGACTAGCAATGGTTAGCTTTCCATTTGGAGAAGAAAGGGGAGAAGGAGCGGATTTTGTGCAAGTAGACAAGGAATTACTCGTCACTTCATTAATAACTTCGGACAACCTGCAAAAAGAATTAAGTGCTGTCATTATGCAGGAGGGAATAAAAAGGATGACTTGCACTTTGCATACATGGTCACAGGAACTTACTTGATGGATGACTTGCCAGGGGCTGCTTTCCTCTCATCCTTTGGACAAGTGACGAGCACCGACGGTTGCTTTTTGTTGCTCTGTGTGTTAGTGACGGCTGTGGAAGAATGATTGTCACTTTTGTGGCTGCTGTTGCTATTGCTGCTCTCATCGCTACAGCTGGAGATCCTCATATTGTCACTGTCACCACTCTCACTAGTGCTGCTGCTCTTGGATTCCCCATTCGCCTTCTCAGGCTGGCTATAGGAAATCGGAAGCTGGTCATCAAATATAATCTGAACGTTATCAGGGGTTACTTTGTTTTTCCTGTTTTTCCTCTTGGAGCTTGTTGTGGTGATGGTGTTATTCCTCTTCCCATGAGAGCCTGCTAACGTCGTCCAGGTTGCAGATATACCTATGGTGGTGGTGGTGGTAGCACTGGGAGGCTCCATTGGGACCTCGGGATCATCTGAGGGAAGAGTAAAGAAAAAGCAGAAGTAATTTAGATGGTTTGAGGAAACTTGAGTATTTTGCTTTCCAAATCACACCTGCCCTATCAAACGACTTAGGACTAACTTTTTTACAAAACTCCAAGAAACACACAAAACCCTTGACTATGCAGACATCCATAAATCTATTACAGATGTCATAGAATTTTGTTCTTTTCTTGGAATAAATGCAGTAATCACCTTCAGCTTTTAACTTCTCTTTCTCCTGAGCAGCTTGAAGTTCAAAATTCTCTTTATTTTTTGCTTCTATTTCTTCTAGTTTTCGCCTTTGTTCTTCTTTTTTCTTCCTCCTTTTCTCCTTTCTCTTCTCTCTTTTGGCAGCCAGAGCCAGTCTCCTGCTTTCTTCCCTTAGCTACAAGTCAAGCACATGGAACAGCATTACAAGATGTTCCATGCATTTCAAGAAATGCAAAAGCTTTTTATTTCCTTGGACTTTTCTGTTTTATTTCTACTACAGTACTGTGGGTTTTAGTAACTAAGTCTATTTTTTTAGTATTTAGGACACAAAACAGGGTTTAGACCTAAGATTCATATGAGTATGACTAGAAAATGCCATACTAATTTTTTTGACAAATCATATTCAGAAATCCTTCTTTTGGTACAATACTGGAAAACTCTTCTTTCGGTACAGAGGTAATAGTTATATTGGCATTTCCTGATCCAACGTCTCTGAATCATAGCAAAGTTCAAAGATTACCTGAACAACAAGATGCTGGGCTCTAGACACTCCAGTTACGGTGATTACACACACTCCTGTACCCCAATAACTACTGTCACTGACCTTATCATCTTGAAGGAACGTGAAATTGGAATTTTAAGAGAGAAATATTCCCAGCTGCAACTCTTTCCACTTGCCTTCTCCAAGTCCAGTTCCTCTAGCAGAATGCTTGCGTTTTTGTTGGCTTCCGCAGCCTGTCTATCTTTGGCTTGAACGATTGACTCCATGCACAGGTGGCACTTCTTCAGCATCTCCTGAAATGACAAAGTACATCGAGTACAAAGTGCCACGTGTTCTCATTTCCTGCTGTTTTTCCTCAAAAATTCCAATGGGACTCATGCTTTGGCTGAAAGCTGGTGGCCAAGGAGCTAAAGAGAATTCATAACACTGTCTCTGAAGCTGAGACACAACACAGCTCCTTCTCAAGTATTTTCTTGCTTCCCACCTTACCTTATCAGTAATGGTTGCGATGTATCTCATGCACTCCGAGTCGGATGGGAACTGGTTTACCTCTTTCACCAGGTAACGCACCACTTTCACATGACCCTGCAAAACAAATTTCAAGGACAACGCTTTCTATCACACCAGCTGCCCCTGGTTTACTGAGAAACATTTCAGTCCCAGCACTCTTTGCAAAATATTTATTTTCAACTCCTCAACACATGCAGCTCTCACCACTTTTTTTGAGATCTTTCTCACCTTCTGAAATAGTGAGGCACTTTTCTGACACCAGAGAAAGCAGCTAATCACCTCTCGTCAGGTTGCCCTTACGCCAGAAGTACTTTCACAAACTTCTGCCTTTTTTGGGGCAGTTTTCAGATGCCCATCTCTAACAGCTTAACAGCTACAGGCTTCTATAGTCATCCACAATTTTTCCAGTACTGCAGCACCTCAACTATGCTCCCTTGCTAACAAAAATCATCTGTGGACTCAAATCAGGCTAAACTGCACTTTTTTTGACCGAAGTCCTCATCTTCTCTTGCATAAGGAACCAACCCTATTTCCCCCCGTTCTATCACACAGAAACACACCGCAGTTTTCACCCCTCACGCACACCAGAACCAGCCTCGCTACGCTGCCTATAAAGCAAATTGCAATTAGAATTGAACACAGATATTACACAGGTGACACACATATCTCTTTCTGAAGATTCAATGCCAAGTATTCAAATTAACTGACATACTATTAAATACGCAGCTTCTGTCAGTACATTATACTTCGAACAGCTGTGTAGGGATGAGCAAGATAATCCTAGCTAAGAGGCAAGGTGAACTTCACATTCTACCTTTCGGAAGGCTGCCATGAGAGGAGTTATTTTCCTGTTATCAGCTGCATCCACGTCAGCTCCAGCCTGGACCAGCAGTTGGACAACATCAAGATGCCCCCCGTTTGCTGCAAGCCACAGTGGAGTATTCCCCTTCTTGTTCCGCACGTCAATGTGAGCTCCCCTACAAAACCAAACACATTCCATCAAAACCCTGCATTTAGGCAAAAGGAAGCACTCTGACCCCAAGAAGAACTTCGTTTGAGTACTTCAGATAAATTAAATTATGCAGTAGAAGTCAACAGACACAGAACCTTTCCCATTTCCTAACCCTTTACTGGATATTTGGAAATATTATTGTATATTGGGAAAATGAAATCTAAATATGGCCATATTTTTCTTTAAGCTGCTCACTTGCAAACACAGTACCTGCTAATGAGGAGCTCACAGAACTTGTAGTGCCCTTTGTCTGCTGCAATGGTTAGAGCTGTATCTCTGGATGAAGGTACTGGGGGAGCGTTGACATCTGCACCTTTGTCCAGCAGGACCCTGCCCACTTCCGCATATCCCCCAGAAGCTGCTTCCATTAACGGTGTGAGACCGGTCTGGGACAAGTAAGCAGGAGAAAGAAGCCATTAGTGGGGGGGGTGAGGGGCTTACCTGAGACACGGTATTTATTTAACTTACAAACATAATGGATTATTATCCTTACGCTTGTAAGCACCTGAAGATGAATCTACACTTTTTTGAAAAAAGACATTTCTTGATGAGCTTTGCAACCACCAAAATCTTAGCCCTTAAATGCAGCTATTTTTTTCTATGCAATATCTGGTTCAGTTCAGTTAACTGGACTAGAGAACTGAACCAGAGAAGTTGACTTGCACAAAGACAAGAAAATCAGGTTACAACACAGACACGATGACTTACAAGCACCGCTCTCTGGAGACCTCTCCAGCTGTTTGCTCTTTACCTTGGCTCTGTGTTCCACGTTAGCTTTTCTATCGAGCAGCAGGCTGACCACCTCAGTTCTTCCTTGGAAACAGGCCAGAGTCAGAGCTGTATTCCTGTTGGTCTCGATCTGGGCATTTATATCAGAGCCCATGTCCAGTAACAGCTTGACGGCAGCAGTGTGCCCATTCATGGCTGCCAGCATCAAGGGAGAAATGCCCAATTTGCTACCAGTTCTGAAAGAGAAGGAAGAAAGAACCAAAACTGCTTTAAAGGTAATTTCAGAAATGTGGTTATAATAAACTAATGAAGGCAGAGTACTTACACAAGACCGAAAAATCAGCTGCACACCAACTCCTACTGAACCTACAAGAGGTTCTCCACAGCAGCACCGTTTAGGACACGTATTTCTACTTAGAGATACCATGCATGTTACTTTTTGATTGCTTCAAATTGAAGGGCATCTCTTACGAGGAGCATAACCTGTGCTTGGCCCTTTCCTTGCACCTGTGCAGCTCACACCTGAGCTGTTTTCCACCTCCCAGTGGATACAAAGCACAGCATACACGCACACACAGAGAATAAACTACGCAGGGAGAACACGCACACTTTCTTCACATAACTCACAACCAAGCCCGTGAGATAAGGGGTGTAAAGGGAACTTGCCTGGAATTGATTTCTGCCCCAGCATTCAGCAGAATCTTGATAATGTTCACGTAGCCACCTGAGGCGGCGAGGCTCAAAGGTGTGTAATCTGACACATTCCTGTGCTCCTTGTTTGCCCCTCGAGCTAGCAGCAACTCCACCACCTGCAGTGTTTCAACAAATAACATCCGGTTTTCTCCCAAACTTGCAAATCTATCCAAGACAAATGCTTTTCAAGCCTAAATATTCTGTTGGAAGGTGTCAATGGTAAGAAGGCCACTTGAATCAGTTGCTTCACTATGTCCCTCGCCTTCATGACCAGATGAGACCACAACTGTGTTCCCAAAGCCACTGTAAAACTTCCTTTAAAAAAATCGATCATGACTGCTCATTACTATGCTTCAACCATTCATACCAAATTGAACAGCAGAGTAAGAAAAAGCAGATCTCTTTATGATTATTTCAGCCGTCTTTAAAGCCTGCCAGATCCGGAGATTCAGTTTCAATATGGTGCACAAAGTACTCCTGCTTTTTGTCCTCTCCGGCAGCGGACTTGACAAGAAACTGAACTGTCTAGCAACTTAAAATCACTGTGTACACTGAGGTGAAAACCCATGGTGTCACCTCAAGTGCAATGTTAAATTTGCTTCACTTTCAGGTTTTAAGCATTAAAAAAAGTTTAGATTAGACCTGAACAATTCTCAATCAGAATGTTTTCCCATGAAATCACAGAACAAATATACAGTCAAACCGAAAAATTTGGGCAAGAGGGCGTTCTGACATCATCTCTGCCGCCCAAAGCCCAGCGTTTTCCTTTTTTTTTTTTCCCCAAAAACTATGAAAAGGCTCATATATGGAACCCATTTGTGCCTGACTCCTGATTCTCAGCAAGAACACCCATGGCATTCACTTTCATATCTACATCTAATTATGCCGGTAAAAGTCCCGTAATGGGGCACTAATGGCTACGCTCATGACACCTGCACAGCACCAGTCCAGGTACCAAAAGAGAAAAAGCAACCTATATGAGACACATTGTAATGTCTAAATTGGAAAAAGTGAAGCTCTTTGCATCTTTTTTAAACACACATGCCGTGTGACTGTATCTTTTCTGGAAGATTCTTGTACTGTACCGACACAACACGTCATTCACACCCTGCTTCTGAAGATTGAAGGTTTACTTCACCTCTTGCCTCCCTCCTGAACAAGCCAAAGACAAGGGAGTGTCCTTGGTTCTCTCGGACTGGGCTTCAATATCAGCTCCATTATCCAGCAAGATTTCCACAACACCCACATGGCCGGCTGTAGCAGCCAAAATAAGCGGAGTAAACCCTGAAACAGAAAACGATGTCCACGTTCGTAAGCGACAAGAGTTAAACCACCAGAAAAGCAAGCCTAAAGGTTTCACATGAAGTCTAGGCTTACTGGGGATTTATTTAGTGGGACACACCGGCAAAGCAGATAGGGTTCATACTGCCATGGTGAGATACCCACCTTTCTTGTCCCTGTGTTCAATGTTAGCTCCTCTCTCCAGCAGGGTTTGTACCAGTTCTTCATGGCCACCAGCACAAGCCAGTGTCAAGGCTGTGTCATGGTTACTCTCAGTCTAAACCAAACAGACATACACACAAGATAAATACTTGCTTTTTCAAGTACAGCCCCTGTTATAGTGCATGTTAGCCAAAACATAACTATACCCATGCCAAAACAAAAAGCTTCTATAAGCTAAGGGCACGTGTACTGATGCTCCCACAGCTACCTTCTGTGTGCAAGTTCATGACAGGATTCTACCTCTCAAGGCAGCTCTGCTGGGAGATTTAAGAAGAAATCGTGACAAGAACCGAGATTCTTCAAGAACTGAGCTCTCATCTGTGCTCTGCTAACCAGATTAACTTCTTTACCACTGCCTGACTGTGACCTTTGGATGGTATAATGAAGGTAAGAATTCTGTCTTTAATTCTTAACACTCCGGTTCAGCTAACGGCTTCATCACAGCAGAATCCCAAGCCAAGTGCCACAAGCAACTAAGTAGCAAAGGCTGACTTTCCAGAGGTTTCTCTCCTTTTCTCCACAGTGATCTCATGCCTTTTCTCTACTCCATGCTGCCGAAACCTTAGTCATGTTATGTATAGCCCAGAGCTGTGCATAGATATATGCCAACTAGTATGTGTACGCTTTTTGCTGATGGCCAGCTGGCTCCAAGTCAACATAAAGTTACCCTTTTAACAATCATTTTCAATACAGAAAAGCCTTTCCCTTAGTGGAAATGAGAGCTTGAATTATTTCCTCTTGCTGAAAAAATCACAGCAATTATTAGTTTCAAGACTTTCGTATGTCCATAATCTCCAGCCAACAACTCGGAAGCACAACCAAAAACTCACTGTGCAATGCTTTAAGGCTTATTTTTGTCTTAGGATATCAGGCCAGAAAACATTTGATTTCTGTCAGTAGACAACTCTGCTGTTTCTCATAATCACACTGACAACAAAGGAATAAGAAATACAAGTGTTTAGTCATCCAGAGACTTTTTTTTTTTGTTCAGCGAGAGCACGGAGGAAAGTGGGTTGCGACTCTCGGGGGTGTTGTTCTGGCTTTCTAAAAGCAGCAAAGCCAGTCCCCAGACCCCAATCCATTATACAACAGAGCTGTTTGCCACCACTGAATTATTCAGGATGCAGAAAAAAACAGCTTTGTGCATCTGTGAGAGTGGCAGGCTCACCTGGGCATCGATGTCTATAGCAGGGTAGATGGGCAGCATGGCTGAAGGAGAAATGATGGGACTCGGAGTCGGCGTCTGAGGTTGGGACACTGAGGTTGCAATGCTGTGGGTAGGAGTGTTTGACATTGCAGATGCTCTTCCACTCACTGCTGTTGGACAGAAGAACCACACTTAGTCAAAGCAAAACACTTCCCAAGTGTAATGTGACAATAAAGGGACAGCGGGACGAACTCCCACCGACAGATGGAACTCCAGAAAAATTGTTGTTTTCCACAAATATATGTATTCCACACATTGAGCCCAACCTTTGAACCTTTAACTCTTAAAATTTGAACTAAGAAAAAGGTTTACTGTATTCAATCAAAGAAAGAGTTAAGTACCAGATTGACATGTTTTCTAGAAGCCCACCACAAGATTTTTTTTTTTTTAAAACCCAAAGATCTTTCCTAGAACAAATCAGCCATTATTTGGACCTGGAGTTCCGCACCTTTGGAAGCAGGGCTGCAGAACAAGTCCAACCAATGGGTGTCTATGCCATTTTTCTTAAAACAGTTTAAATGTTTTCATGTAGAAGTCTGTCCAGCCTTCACTCCCACCCCCCATAAACATAACAAAAAAGCAACAGGGCAGGATGCTCACATGGCAGAATTTGCTGAAACCAGAGAAGTGGAAGCTTTGTAACAGCAGGTTGCAGAGAGTTTGGTCAAGGTGTTAGATAAGCAAAGGTAACACCACTTACAGTGATGACAGTGTATGGACACGACACAGATAGCACCGACTGCCAGGCTCCCTGAAATTCATTCTGTACATGGGATGTTTAGAAGCACAGAGCAAACTCAAGTCTAAAGCAGCCCTTGGGGAAAACACCCGTTTTCCTACTTTTCCTCAGAAGAACTCGATGTTTTTTTCCCTGTCACTTCTCCAGCGTTTCTCCAGCTGTTTCTCAGGTGTGACAGCAAAGGAGGAAGTGAAACACCACACATTTCTCCTGTCCGGTTGACAAAAGCACTTTAAACTGCAAAATGAAACAATTTTCCAACCGATGCCACAAAACCTGTATCCTAACAGGTCCAGTTGTGTGCTCCCATCTCTGCAAGGCAGTTGTGTTTTACATCCATAACTAATTTAATTTCTGGATTTCCTACACAAAATCCCAGCAAAGAAGCTAATAAATGGCACCGGGAGAAGCAAAGAACCCCCAGCTTCTAACACAGAAAGTATCATTAACCTTATATTTAAGAGTAAGTCAGAATTCAGAATTCAAACTCCCTTGATCTATATCTTTGAGTGCCATCTGAAAACTTATCTCACAAATCACACTAGGTATGGATTAAAATTAACACACTGAAGATATACGAAAATATTTTGACATAAGGTCAAAAATAACATGTGTTTTAAACAGTTTCTAGGAACTCCTGCTCAAGTCTCAAAAAGGGGACTAGGAAGCATCTTCTCTGTTACAGGAGACACTAGTAAATTCTCAGACTAAAAAAAAAAAAATCAAGTTAGTTAAGAAGGTCTCGATTCAGGTAAAGTCTGCTTTTCACATTTGCAGTGAAGGGAGGAAAAACCGAACAAAAAAACCCCCAGTCACCACCCTCCTCCCCCCCCCAAAAAGTCAAAACAAGCAAACAAACCCAAAAAACGAAAGATGCGTGCTTCAGCAATAATTCGCAAATTTAGTTCATATCCCTACAGCACAATTCACTAGGACAGAATATTCACTTTTATTGGTAATCACTTTGATTACATTTATTTCAACATCACCTGTGTGGAGTTCAAATTTCTAATGAACATGCCAAAGGTGATGAACAGAATTTTTACGGCGCCCAGACTAAAATATTCAAAGTTTTCAATAACCCAAAAGGTTTTCACAGCAGTCTTAAGCACTGAGAAGAGTAACCAACTAGCTTGATTCTACACGCGAAACACACTGACAGTCGAATATTTATCTTTGCACTCTGCTCCTTGCCCTACTCTAACGGACTAGTGGCAAACTGAACTAAAGACTGTACTTCACCATGGAAACATCATTATTTCATGGCTGGGATAACTAAGTCTTCCAAGTTAGTTGACTATTGGAATATTTTAGTATATACGTGACTTGGTATGGGACCACATACACCTTAATCACGTTAGGAAATGAGGTCAAGCTTCTTGGTTGGAAGACATCACCAAGCACCATTTGACCACTCCAGCTTCAGTCTCGGACATTTGCTGGGGTATCAGACAACCAGTTTTGTGCTTACTGATATTTGGAACAGCGCCGCTCTTTATCTTAATTTCCTTCTGGCCATACCTCAACTCTCTCTTAGCTTAAATTAAGAGAGGACACCCTCAGAGCAGCTACCTCCTCCCCGTGCCCACTGGCCTCACCAGCGCAACATGCCCTTGGCTTTCACCCTTGTAATCCCACTTCTCTTCATGTGGACATCACCTGTCCCACAAGTGCTGCCTGACTGTGGGCACGGCCTTGGCCTTATGCACTGATTCCTTGTCTCCTGTAATGTCAATAGTAAGATAAAAACTGGTCCACATCACACAGCAATAAGCCAAGATGAGGGACGGAATAAAAAAACGCTTCACGAGAAACGTATGAGACATCTCAGGTTTTTCCAACTGGTTTCAAGCCAACTCTACAGGCTTGTTCCACATCGGTTCCTTCTCTGCCCCCAGTTTCTCTGTAGTATCCTCGCTTATTACAAACTGTGTTCCTGCCACACAGGATTAAAATCACTACAGAGCACTTGAGATGCAGAACATGCCTCGGATTGTAACAGTCCAAATTATGTTCTGAATTCCAACACGAACGCAGGGTTGCTGCTGTGCAAGGAGGGCTCCACGGATGAAGCCTGAAAACCATTCCATACCTGCAGTCCTGGTGGTTATTCGTTACGAGTGTGCAAGGTGGCCTAAGGCAGGACAGCCCTACGTAAAACCAGCTCCTGCTCAGGTCTCAAACGAGACACAACCTGATTTTCCCGGGATGCTGGCACTCTACTGTTATTTTTTTCAGTATTGAGTCTCTGTGAAAAGCCAAGGCAGAGTCTTTCTCACATATTAATTTAGACAGCTGCATTTCGAACTGACTCATCCCACAAGGTAGCTTCCAGGAATGCATTTTATCAAGTGCTTCAAGATCCCCGAAGTTCTTTGCGAAGCTCTGTGACTGGACATAATCCTTGGAATAGGTTCTACTTTATAAAAAGCTTGCTATTAAAAACAAGGTGGTTTTTTTTCTCTTCAGATCTTTACCACACCACTTAAATCATGCAATGTTTTCATACAAGACTTACATAACCAATCCTAAAAAATACTTATTTTTACGAGCCTCAAAGCAAGCAAAAAAACTTGCCCAACATCTGAAGCTCAAGAGCAAGCCTTTCGCTTGTCCTCAGTTCCAGCAGGATCATAATGGAGCCCAAAGATAAAAAATTAACGATTATTTACTACTTACTCACTGTTTTCAATTAATTAAGCACAGAGATGCATATTAAATCAAGTCTGCACCGTCAAGGTGAAGCTTTGTTTCTCTAACTGGTGCTGTAAACACAGCTCTGCAATGGAACTCAACTCGAGGCATCTCAGAAACAAGAATTTAAATCCGTAAGAATACTCTAGAAGTTTCTCTTAAAGCAGTACACGGAGTTGCTGATCAAATATTTAGCTGCCACTTAAATGTTCTGTGTTACACTGAGCCCATTTCAGCTCCACATTAAACTGTGATGTGTGGACTCAAGTTGGCACTGAAGTTCTGTACTCGGGTCTGTGTCTGTTCTTGCTTAAAAAAACACTAAAAATCACTAAAATCAGGCACTTGACAGAAAATGAATTCAGACTTCCTTCCCAACGGCACGTGTGCGTGCACGTACTAACAAGTGGGGCTGAGCAGTACCAAAATATTCACTTAAATTCACACTGGAAATACCTGACTGCCGAAAAAGGGACGCGCAGGCATTTGGGTACGCAGCTGGTGACCTGAAATCGCACCTTCTCAGATGTGACATACAGTTAAACACATGTCCCAAACGCCCCAAGCCCAGGTTTAACTTCTAGTTAAACACAACTCAAGTGCATTGCACAGATTCTTTTATAAGTTACCAAGAACTGCAATCATCCCAGCTTTTAAATACATGTTGTCCTGTATCCCAGCAGTTCCACGTGAGGGAAATCTTTACTGTTAGTGCATGATATATGTCGTTTTATCTACTTTTTCATGCATACATTTGGTTTTTTATCCACTTCCAATCTTTACGTCTGTGCTTCAATTCTAACACTCGATTTCCAGAAAAGAAGTTTCTGTCATCTCTAATGAAGCTTTGCCTGGACACCAGGTCACTCATCAGGTGTCTCATTTCAAAAGTGGTGTTCCAAGTACTCCAAAAAATCACCACCTGGTAGTTTTCATCATTTACTATACCTTCCACTGACTCTGTACCGCTACTGTACTTCAACTCCTGCAGTACACACAGGACCAGATCTGGGCTAACACCTTCTTGGAGACCTGCCTTCCCTCTGGCACACATCCCTCATCCTAACATGCTTTGCAAAGCAGACTTGTTCAGAGAGACAGCACTCGTAAAAACAACAGTGCATCAGCTTAACCAAGAGCATCTTGGTACTTTTTCATCAAGTGACATTTTAAGACTATGTTCTACCAGTTCATCTGTTCAGCTAAGGAGTGTTTCAATGACTGCTTTAGCACGGAAAGGGGATGAAGCACAACTGAGTGAGGTGTAAACTAAAACAACAGTGACAACTCACATTCGAAACCTGCTACATTCTTCTATTTTACTGCGTAAGGCCTTAGAGCATTCACGTCACTGGGTAAAGAATTCTCCGAAGAGATTACAAGAATTTGGTAAGGCTATGTTTTTCGCTGGCAGCCATTTTTATGAGTAGATGTTTCAAAAAGTCACAGGATTATCACCTTTCTTTTTTCCAAGTAGAAGTAAAAGCTTCCAATAAGTAGACTACAGAAGGCCAATCAGAGCAGCTCCCATTCTGAAGATAAACCCACAGGTCTCTCACACATCATAGGCTTGTCGTGGTGCTGCAGTTGCTCAGCCTACTGCAAGTCAGTTCTCAGCTAGTCCAAAGTACCACCCAGTGCCATCACGGTGCTATTCCCGAGCTACAGTCAGGCCGAAACAGAACTGCCACATGAACTCTAATACATCCCTCCCAAAACTATGAAGAGTTAAAAATGCCACTCCACCATACCAACCTGACCAACAGGCACTGGTTAGCTCACCCTGCAAACTGAAAAGTTAAAGCTAGTTTTCCCAGCTCCTCAAGAAAGGGATCAGAGGGCGAGTGGTGCTTGCTGTAGAGCTCGTGGGAATACACAAACACACACACACACACACACACACATAGAAAGAAGTGGACATACCCTCAACTGGTCAAGCAAATATTATACCTGCTCATAACAATATAAACCCACCTGCCATGATGTCATCCAGCGTGTCATTGAGCGTCTGAGCAGGGCTGGCTACCATTAACCCTTGCTGTGTTTCTGTCAGTATTCCTTGCCCCAGCCCTGCTAGTTGTGCTTGGCCCAGCACTGGCTGTCCAACTATAACACCTTGCAGTTCTGTAAGATTTGCGATGGACCCTGGAGGTAAGGAACCTGCTGCCAGAGGCAAAGCTTGTGGCATGGCCAGAGGCTGAATTGGTGCAAAACCCGTCTGCGCAGCAGCTTGCTGAGGGTCATCTTTAAGCAAGATGGGGTCCACTTGCTGCAATCGTGCATAGTCTCCCTCTGAGAGTTGTTCTCCTACCCCAACGGGAGTCAGTAGTCCCAGATGCTGGCAAGACTGTTGCTGCTGCTGCTGCTGGAGCTGAATTCTTTGCGCTTTTACCTCTAGATATTGCTTTTTTAGCTGCTGCTGAGTTTTCAGCTGTAACTCTCGCTCCACTTTCTGCAGTTCCTCCAAAATCTTTTGTTTCTTCTGAATTTGTTCCTCTCTCGTTTTGTTCAGCTCCTCAATCTTCTCTTTGGTGAGCTGGTCAGCGTGTGCCAATTCCAGGGACTGCAGCTGAGCGTTCTTCTCTATGGCTTCTTTTATCCTCTGCTCCAGCTCTGTCAACTTGCCCTGAGCCTCTTCTACAATGCTCTCTGGAGACTGATTGGTGATGTAACCCTGTACATCCTGGTTGTTTGTTGGCAAATGACTGCTGGACTTTTGTTTAGAAGCAGCTGTGTGAAAAAGAAACCCCCTCAGAACCAATGGAAGTGCATACGAATGGCATCCTCATTACAGAGCTACTGCTGGGCCGCTGCGTGGCCGGCTACGCACCAGGGCACAGCACCCACAGAAGGTCAGCGTGTCCCGAAGGCCCTCCAAGAACACCTGCCAATTTGTACCCAGCAGTCGGACTGCAATTTAACAGGACACACTACCGCACATGCATCCCGCATATCCCTGTGCTACGGTGACAGATCTACTCCAGCAATCGTTATGCTTTTGCCAAAGGAAGCGATTGTCTCGAGCCGCTGTTACCGAGTGCTGCTACAAGAAAACTGGGAACAAAAAGCAAGGATATGCTGTCTCTTTACTTGGTGTTTTGCGTCTGGTATGGTGTTGGGACACACACATATGCTTACAGCCCCGAAAGCGCAGCCCAAGGGATACAAAAACATCTCAAGGACTGGGGCTAGGCCACCGGTTTTGCAACCGACTCGGTACATTTTAAGAAGTGCTACGCTTTCTAGAACTAGGCATCCTTTCGCTCCAGGTATCCAGCTTTGCTCAGGTGACAAACACTGCCAGAACCCAGGATAGTCATTTAGATTTAGCAGGATCTAACAGGGTGTCTTTAGCCACTACGTTTTATCCATAGCAGACATGATTTTGCCTGTGTCAAAACTCAGCTCTCTGCCCAGGCAAGGCAAACATTTCAGCCTTCCTGCAAGAACAAGCGATGGACTAATCCAACTGGTCTTTTATGCAGAAGTCCCCAGTAACACAGCTGACATGCTCTGCCATACCAGGTGGAGAAGCAACAATCGGTTAATTTTGAAGGGCGAAAGGCAAATCAAAACTCAGGATCTGAGGCAGTGGAGGTGCCCAGTTTCTTCCAGCCATCCTCGCTGTATCTCCAGAACAATACAAGTGTACACACAGGATTAATTTTAGGACATGCACGCCTGTATTTGCTACCGCTGATGCTTGATAAAAATTGGTTTTTGAAGAGAATTCTTAAGTACAGAAAGCATTAAGTGTCAAAATGGCGAGAGCAAAATAGATGCAAATTTAGTCCTAGGAGGACCTGAGCCACATCAGACTAAAGATTTTACTGCACAAGAAATTCCGCCTTCAATCCAATTAGTCAAACCCACTCCCAGACTACTACCCTAAGGAAACACAAGTTATCAAATCAACTATGATATGGAGATTAACATGGGTTTTGCAACTTCCATTATCCAATTTCTATAGACTTCTGGGTGACATTTTGCATTAGTTCAGTGTGTCGGACTAGAGATTTTAACGTATTTACATAGGCAGATTTCTTGATGTTTTATGATTACAGGGTTAGATGACTGATACTTGGTGGATAAGCAAATCCTTAAAAAAATTGAAAAAAGAATCAAAATTGCAGTTTCCTTGACTGAATCCATAAACACTCTTCATAGGAACTACTCTGCTACAAGTGCAAGCCTCTATCTTCTACCTAGGAAGGATATTTAGAAAATAAGCTCCAGAACTACGACTGACCTTTATTTCTGATGGGAAGGGTTGTGGCGACATTAGCTGGGGGTTTGTCAGGCTCCTGGGGTGGGACGACCATGGGCAGCGCCTGCACTGGTACTCGAGGAGCCTAAAACGTCGGATACTAACAGATTACTTTTCTCATACTCTGTGCTAGTTGTAATTCAATAGAAGGTAAACAAAACCTGTTAGAACAGTAGACTTCACTGGTGACTAAGAACATTTAATATGGTTTTTAATATGCTGAGTTCAGTAATTAACACCGGGAGATCATGTGATCTCCACATACTTTGCATTTTTAACCTAAAAAATTACTTGTCAAACTATACTCGGCATGGTACAGTGTTATACTGTAAGTACAGCAAGTGCAAGCCACAATGGGCTGTCAATTCAATTCTGAAGAGTCTCATTTAAACAGACCTTTGCACTTGCTGGTTTTTTCCACCCTCAGTGTTTTTTCCCAATAACACTTAGAGAACAATAACAACGATGAGAGCACTACATCATAATGTTCAAAAGTCTTCCCCACTTCCATTACAGCTCGAAGTAATTTTCAGTGTGCTCACCTACAGTTTATGATATGACATGACTGACTCTTCTCTCACCTCTAAACTCTCAAGGAAGAAAGTGCAAAAAAGTCCTGCAGATCATGAGCCCTGAAATCTTACCCTGTTTAGATCATGGGATGGTGGGGTCAGCTGAGTGGCCTCCGGCGGAGGAGCAGAAAGCAAGTTGTTTGGGTAATCTAGAAGGTAACAAACCACGCTGGTGTGACCGCCTTTGGCTGCCTCGATTAGCATAGTCGATCCGTCCTGAAAAGGGAAAGATCCCAGAGTCAGAAAAGAGCATCACCAAAACCACACTGCAGCATTTTGGGAGATACAACATAATACCTATGTGACTGTTTTCTGCTTTAGTAAATACTCAATCTCCACAAGTTCACATTTAAACTTAAAGACTGGATGAAGTATTTTCAAAAAAAAAAAAAAAGGAAAAAAAAGTACTTTAAAATTCTTTCCTCTTCCACAATCAGCACTTTACAACTGGAGGGCAGCCTTTATACTCATGACGATCAAGAGACCTGCACTAACTCCAACAATACGTACACGAGCAGAACATCTGCTAGTGGAAACTTCCATTTAAATCATCACAGGTTGGGTGAGTTGTAGAGAATACAAAAGGAGAAAATTCAGTTGGGTATCCTTAGTTTTAGAGGAAAATGAGGCAGCTGAGGCACAAACCTTGAGTCTGTGTGTGGGATCAGCACCATGAGCGAGCAGTAACTCCACCACTGCCAAGTGACCTCCGGCACAGGCCAGCGACAACACCGTGTGATCGTTGTTCGCTGTGGTCCTGTTCACATTTGCTCCTGCGAAAACAGAAGGGGAGACATCAGCTACAACAGACTTCAACAGGTTCACCTCTATCCAAGGTACCAGAATTAACTACTCTGCAATCTACACAGGGAAAATTCCATCCTGCTGGACGCCCGACTCCACGCAAGGTAGGGACAAGAAAAATTCACGAGAATCAGCCCAAAAGAGAGAAAATGGAGATTCCAGGTTCGCATCAAAACATCAAGCAAGCTATAGCCAAAACCTGGAAACCAAAAGGCACTTGCAGCTCAACTCCCAAAGACAGTGCTCCAAAGCTGCACCAGCGGCATGGAGACCCCAGTGATGCCTACTACTGCTGCTTTTACTAGGAATTAAAGACTGAAATACACTATTTCTACAATTAGCTGCAGTTCCACTAATCTCGGCAGAAACCACAGGTAATCATTACATGCCTAGCTGGAGAATCGATTGCCTACTTGAGTTAGGATGTTTAAAACAAATCCAAGGAAGCTACACTAGTTCTGACACGTCCTTAACCTGAAGTGTTTCTAACGTCAGGAAAACCCAAACCATTCCCCACGCTTACCTTTGCTAATCAAGAACTGAACAGTGCAAACATGACCTGCCCTGGCGGCTTTCATGAGAGGGGTTCTTCCACCTTCCGACTCATGCTCCTACAGCAGATAAAGAAAAGCTTCAAAATTCAAAGCAGCATGTGAAAGGAGGCAAGCCAGCCTTCTGGGTTTTTGAATGGAAAGGTACTAGACATGGAACATCCTTCTTTAGTGTTTCACAAACTCAGACATGAATATTTAGCTAACATTTGAATCGAGAGTATCCTGAAGGCAGACGAACCATTCACCACTTCTCTCTGCCTAGGTGTGACTCCTGGACAAAAAGCATTCTGGTACGCGGTGGGGATTTTAGCTAAACAGGACATCTTGTGACATGCTTAACGTCGCTTTTTGGCAACACACTGGTGTACAAGCCTACTGAAAAGTCAAAATCAGTTTACCTCCATCATCTTAATTCCATTACAGTACACCAAACAGACTGTCAGCTATCTGATGCATAAGGAATAAAACAGATTTGCAGGTACAAGGACCAACCCAGAATCAGCTCAACAGTTTGAAGCTGAATACAATGACAAAAGAATGAGTTCCCCTATTTTCCTGTCCAGGCAACCTTGAATGGCTTGGAAAGGCTTTAGACATCCATCACCAGAGGACTGTAATTGACCTCAGCACTTTAGTGTAATTCAACAGCCTAAAACACACTAAAGAACCTGTAAGTTTTCAGCAGTGAACACAGAAACAAACAAAAGGAATATCAGGTGTTGATAATTTTACTTCCTACTTAGATCTTTTTAAGAAGGTAAATGACTTACCAGATCTGCACCTGCCTGAAGCAAGACATCTGCTACATCGGTGTGGCCGTTTTCACAGGCGTAGGTCAGTGCCGTGTCACCTGTTGCTGTTGTTGCGTGTACATTAGCCCCTGAAACAGTAGTGACAGAACCTCGTAAGCTTTATGATGGGCATTACAGAAAATACGCAAGCCTCCGCAATCTTTGTAGGATCAAACAGCAAATTAAACTTTCCCCTTCCAACCCAGCATCTATTAAACTGATAACTTGATCATACTCTACAGGAATAAAAACATAAACTGCAAGCTAGTTCCAAACAAGTTTACATCAACTCAGTCTTCAAAATGCTAAATTAGAGTTGACCCAGTAAATTACTTAGGGCTCCAAAGACCTTCACAGTCAACTTCAAGAGGCTGCTAAAGAAAATGTAATGAAGATCGAAAAAAATATTTTTCTCTTAGATTAAGCCTTTACGAAACTATCAACAAAATGACTCCATACCTGCAGCTAATAAATATTTAACCAGCTCCAAATGCCCCTCTTGAGCAGCCTCCATCAAAGGTGTGGAACAGCCGAGTTCTATGTCAGCTCCTGCTTTAATGAGAAAATCAGCCACCTCCAAAAACCCTCCGCAGCAAGCCAGAGTTAATGCGGTTTCTTGCGTCTCCTCTGTCTGAGCATTGATGTTTGCTCCTTCAAACAACACAAAACACCAGTTACAGAAGACAGGATCAGCAGACAAACCATTTCCATATGCACAAGGCATCTTATTACCAAAGAAACCAAAAATCACAGTAACTTAGTGCTTTTTCCCCAACACGTGCAGCTGCCTGCTGAGTTCCGGCCCGCAGAAGGCCCCGCAGCAGTTACCTTGCCCAAGTAACAGTGCCACCATCTCCTCGTGGCCTTCTCGAGCTGCCTCCATTAGTGGTGTGTATCCTTCATCATTGACCTCTTCCAAGTTAGCCCCACGTTCAATTAACAAAGCTGCCAGCTCCACGTGCCCACCACAGGCTGCCAGAGTCAAGGGAGACTCGAAGGAGTCCGCAGGCATGTTCACCTGAGCTCCGCTGTCCAGAAGTAATCTTGCTACTTCCACGTGACCATCCTGGAAATGCAAATAAACAAGATCGAAAGATTGACCAAATGGAAAAACTGCTTTTCTCCACAGCTTTGTCACAGACTCAAATTCCCTCAAAAGACACAAAAAGCAATGAGTGAGTAAAATGAGTCCAAAAATTATAATTAAACTTGCTGAACAATTTTCCTGAATACTTTCCCTAAGTATTTGGATAAAGGATAAGACCTCCTATCGAACAGGTACCTGAAGAAATCCTGACCATGTTTTATTGAATACGTGTCATTCAGAGCTAAAACGCCGTGAACCTCGTATAAGACCTCTTTGTCAATGGTGTAAGTAACAAGCCGGACAACTTTGTATCAGACTCAAGTTCAAGCATTTGGGATCAACTCACTTGGCNCAGAAAGTAGAGAGGGAGCTCGCCACTATTTTAGAAGCTTGTCTCCCCTACAAGAACAATAGTGAGATTCTTTTGCTTCCTTTCTTAAGAAGCAGCCGTGCACGCTGACCTGGCTTGCTTCACGGCTCCTGCAAAACTATTTCACCGCTCAATTTAACAGCAGAGTCAAGACTTACTTTCTCCTTTCAAGAGAAAAGCCAAAATGAGACCATTTGTCAGGGGTTCCTTACACATCCCAGGAGCCACCCACCTGAGCAACAGCCTTCCCTCGGCAGGATCCTGGCAGGGTTTTCCAGATACCGCGATCGTGCTGTCAAACCCATTCTACCAAAAGGTAGCTCCTAAGTTTGCTTTCTTCCTTTAAAAATACTTGAGCGTAGGATCTCCGTCATATTTTCAGTATGCCATAAATTCAGGAACTTTTTGGAGTGGCTTTTCAGCTCCATGTTTACACTGGAGGCCTGACAGTGCACATCCAACTGCCATTCCATTCTGCTTCGTTCAGACAGAAGCAGACAGCGGCTTGGTCGCTGCGCTCCAACAACAGCATAAACTCTCCAAGCTGGTTTTCCCCATGAGGAGATCACCACCATTCCAACTTGGAGTAACCATAATCTGACAAACAAAACACCGGAAGGCTGCGGCAAATAAACAGCCAATCACCAGGAACACAAGGCTTTCCCAGGGTTGTCGCTGAATGAGGTAAGTACACCTTGATCTCAGATTAATTGCTAAGAGGCAGCAAATCGCAGCCACAGCCGTCCTCGCCAAGCTGAAAACCACAACTCCAAAAACCTCTTTTCCAGACAAAATACCAAACTGCATCTGACATTTTTCCGCTTCATTTTCTCAAGTGTTTCATACCTTCTCCTGATATCCAGGGAGCAAAACACGGTTTCCTCTCGGAAAAATATCTAGGACATTAACTAGGACATATTCACCTTTTACATGAAATGACAGTACTATTTTAGGGAAAAACTCCACGACTCCATAAAGAATCTCTCCTCAGGGAAATGCAGAGACGGTGCCTCATCCATCAGGCTCTGGCAAGACAGCTCACTGCTCACCCCTGATCCACGACGAGGATGGCACAACGCAGCACCAAGGTTTGCTTCAAAGCTTCCTATGTGGGCCAAGCAGCCTGGAGGAGAACTGCTGGTGCTTCACCACACAAGGGAACTGGATCCATGTTTTAATAAACCTTGCAATGAGGTGGGGCTGTTGAGCTCTCCCACAACAGCCAGGAAAAGCCTTCCAACTGGTAATAGATCAGAAAAAGTCACCTGAGCAACCTGCACAAGAGCACCAGCTGCATTTTAAAGATGAAGCTCTATGGGCATCAGTCCTTCAGCGAGAGGAAAGACCAACTAGACCAACCTGCATTTCGCTCCCACAAGGCAAGTGCCATTGCCCAACACCTCATTTGCATTAAATCACTATTAACCGCTGTCTATAAAAAACTCTAGGGCAGAAGTCTTCCCGAATGCCTTGCAGGACAAGGTTTAAACCTGTGCTGGCTATGCCACAGATACACAGTTCTGTTAGCACACATTCAAGCTCAATGCTGTTCTAGAGAAGGAAGTTGTCTTGTGCCACTGAAGAGCAGTAACTGTTTCTGCACAAAGAGCATGCTGAGATGGAAGTCCTTGCTCTGCTTCATTTCACACCGCAAGCTTTTTAAATACTGCTTTTTAAAGCCGCTCCTTCTCTCGTCAGCAGAGTTGAAGGTATGACACTCTCACCTATCTGCCAGCTCTGAGCACCAGCGTGGAACTGCCTCCCTAGGAACAGCTTCCTGCAGAAATACGGGAGAAGAATTTTTTCCTATTGCTCAGTAATTCTTAACAAAAATTAGCTCTTAACATCTCTGTGGGTCTGATGGAATTTTGATAGCCTATTAAGCGAGTTAAAAGGGCAGAAGAGAATGGCAAGGAAAGGAAGGCTTGATCCATAGCTCCACCACAAAAACATCCTGATGAGAAGGCAACTGCAGCACCAAACAAGGTAATTTTACCATCGACTCCCAGGAACTGGCTGCAAGGCCACTGCCAAGGATATTTACGTGGCCGCTCTAGTAAGATTTCAGGGTGAGATAAAGGACAGCTCGAGTTCTGTTTATCTACGTGACTTTCCTTCCAACAACTTTTAAGAAGTGTAATGGTTTCTGTTAATCATTCCCCTATCTGAAACCATTAACTTCCTTGAATAGACATAACTGGCCAATTTTAGAACCATTACAGTTGTTTCAGGGAAGGGCAGACTAAACAGGGATTTACCGCCCTCCTCTACAGCCACGGGTTCACAGTGTGACATTATACAAGGCTAATGCCATGGAAATCCCAACACATGAGGAGTCTATTCGGAGAGAAGGGTAAAAAGGAAATTTAAGAAATGAATTCTCAGTTTAACAAAAAAATTCCATATTCAGGTGGCACAACCACCTCAGATGGACAAAGCAGCAACATCAAAGTACTCTCACTAGTAAGAATTAACAATTTCCCCTTTCACTGCCTAGCTGCTTCCCAAACAGCTTCTGATGTGTGTTTTCAAGGACTGCACGGTTATGTGAACCATACTGAAACATGTTACACACGTAACCACTTGCTTACAAATTCCTTTAACATAATCGACATCTGTTAAATGCCTCCGAAAGCCAGGTTATGACCATATTCATTGCCCACGTTTAGCACATTAGAAATGTTAAAAGCATTTCAACAACTACAGAGAATCTTCCCACGTGAAGTTACTTAATTTCTAAATTCCTATATAAAGTATTTTCCCATCACTAACTTCCCATCCAGTAGACAAGGGAACCAGAACATCACAGTTAGATTCTCTACCAGAAGGAGACTTAAAGGAATCACTTTTTCCATCTTTGGGAAGAAGAGAACCCACAGACCTCACAGCTCAAGCCTTAAGTCTCTTACCATGCACGCCTCCATGAGAGCAGTGTGCATCTCATCTGTCTTGTGCTCCTGGTCTGCACCAGCTTCCAGCAGAAACCTCACCATTTCCAGATGGCCTGTGTGGAGAAAAGAGTTAACAGAGAGAAACTGCTTGAGAAAGTGCATTTCAACACTGACAGAAAGGATCTAAAGTACATAATGAAGGTCATGGATGCCCATGTTACAACATAAAAAATCCCCTCTGGAAAGGTATGTTTGTATCTCTGCCATCCACGTGCACAGCAGCTTATCAGTGTAGTTGGTAAAAAACATAAATGAAAGACTAAGACCTACTTCTATACAGGTGCCACACAAGTCACAAGTCACACAAGCTGCCTCTGCTACCAGCAGCAACTACCCCGTGATGGCAAGGGCCGAATAAAACATGTCCTAAGTGACTATATAACAGCAGCTGCTGGGCTGTAGGAACGCAGATATTTTGCCTCTTAATTAAACACACAAGATATTTTGCCTCTTCATTAAACATCATCCCTTTCTGGTGCACCGCAAGTGTGCTGCCTAATGCTCTAAGGGAGGAAACAAAGGCCTGTTGCCCCCGCACCGATACCTAAAAGGCAAGGTCCTAAACTTGCCGTGATTTGCAAGTGCCAAGTCCTTTAAAATGAAATATTTTCTGTATTTAAGCAGAGGTACCTTGTATATTACAGCCGTACTACAGAACATTTAGCTTACTTATTCTGTGATATAACACTTCAGTTCCTTGTCTCCTGATCTGTTTAACAGAGCATCTTCTAAAGCATTGTAACGCAGACCAAAGGTTTAGATCTTGATGCTCAGACTCTGCACACAGATCATTTTAAGCACGGCACACGCGTGCTGTGTGGTATCACAGCCAGGATAAGAGCACCACGGTGTCTATTCAAGGATAAGAGCACCACGGTGTCTATTCAAGGATAAGAGCACCACGGTGTCTATTCACGCCCCTTAAATTCCCCTGCTCAAGGGCAGCAAGGCTGACTGAACCCATGTTCGAAGTGACTCTTCCCCCCTGACACTCTTTCACACTTGTTACTGTACCTTTGTAGCAAGCCAGCGTCAGCGCACTCTCCTTGAATTCATTGGAATGCGTATTGATGCCCGCTCCGTTTTCCAGCAGCACCCTGGCCACTTCCACGTGGCCAGCGCTCCCGGCTTCCATCAGCGGCGTGTGACCGTTCTCGTTGTGGTCCTCAATGCTCGCGCCTGACTCCAGCAGCACCTTCACAACATCCACATAGCCCCCGGCACAGGCGTAGGTCAGGGCTGTGTTGCCTAAAGCCAGAGAGAACAAGGGTTGGAAACAGAATGTGATGGTGTTTCCTCACCCCGAACTTCACCTGATGCTCCATTCCATCCCTTTTACTTGGATACCTGATGGAACAGGGTTTTTCAGGCTACAGACGAAGAACTACAGGGAGGGGGAAATAAGAAATGGCACCAAGCAGCTTGGTGCTGACAGACTGAGGACCTCGTTGTGCCTGTACTGGTGCACCTCTCTTCCCATTTCTAGCCCACCCTCCATCACAAAGCCGCATCCTTTTTCCTGTTAATCAGCAGGGGCGCCCGATGCTGTAAGAATGAAAGCTCAAAACCAGGAGCAGATTGAACTGCTGCTTCTAAATCAAGTCTTAAACACCTGCAAGAGGCTGGTTCCAAAATGCTCGTAGTCTTTACAAGGAGATGAAAACAACTTCAGTGGAAAAAATACAAAAACATGGATCTGCACACAACAGCCGAAGAATCTGCCTTTATGAAACGCGCCTTGTAAAAGTTAAAGGTCAAGGCCATATTGCCACTGAGAGAACTGCTTGACTGAAAAAATATTAGAAAAAATAAGCAAGGTGTCTTCTAGTATCCCCCTCTCCTCCTCACTCAGCGTCAGCTCTCCATTCATCAGTTACTGCTGACTACACACCAGCTCTCCACTTCCAGGCTACAAAAACTGAGAAGATTTCCCAATCTGGACACTCCAACACAAACGGCTAGCAAATTACCATGGAAAGAGAGGGAGGAGGGGCCATCTTCTCATGTTTCCTGTTTTCTCCTTGGTTTCCTAGACCTGCCGCCAAGTAAGTTTTCCATGTATGCACAAACTTACCAAATTCTGCTTAAAACGTGACAACAAATCCTGTGTACTCAAACACCTTCCAGCTACTAACTGACCTTATCCACCTTCATATGTCTCCATAATATTTTATCTGCTTCCAACAATATTTCAGAGTTTCACTTAGGAAAGAGAATTTAAATGGCAAAGCCACAAGGAAGCATCCTGCCTTGCTGGGCTGAGAGCCATTGCTCCCAAACCTCCACGCCAAGTTCCCTGCACACCGCAAATCCCAGATCTCCAGTTGTTCCCAACGCTCTCTTTACCTGTGGATGACTGTGCGTTCACATCAGCACCGTGAGCTAGCAGCAGCTTGACAATTTTGACGTGCCCGCCATTGGCAGCAGCCATTAGAGGTGTGATGTCTCCTTTGATTCCCCGGTCCTCCACATTGGCATGCATTGCCAGGAGAACCTGCCAAGAGACAGTGATCAACAACCCTGGAGTGACAAACCGTGCCTCTGCACTACAAGCCCCACCTTCCCCACAGAGTTGTGTGAGCAACCCTTGCAGAAAATAAGCACCAAGAATGCATCAGCAACATTCAGTGCACGTGTGAGACTCGTTTGCCGGTGAACTGCCGTTTCCCACTACCTTAACAGCCCCTTCCAGGTGCACAAGATGGTAATATATTGATTTAACACTTCTTTTTGTACAACACACACATAGTACAAACAGCCAGGAAACCAACCTGTGCAAGCTCATAATATCCTGCTGAGCAGGCCAAACAAAGGAGGCTTTCCCCTTCTTCTGTGTGCTCGTTCACACTCCGGCCTTCAATGAGCAACTTCCGCACAGCATTCACATCTCCTTCGGAACAAGCCTCGGCCAAGCTGCGGCTAACGAGGGAGAAAGCATTGAAAGTGGAAATGGACTATGCCTCAACTCCAGTGGGCCATGAGGACGCAGTCGGCAAAAAAGGAAACGCGAGCTAAAAACGTGCCAACTGCTAATTAAAGAAGTGCCAGTTTTGCACTTGAGGTTTCCCAGCTAACTTGGCTGAAAATTAAGTCGTGTCCATATCCACTCCTGCTATTAATTTTTAACAGAAGTTTACAAGAGAAACATACGCAGGATACCCCAGGACGAGACGACAAGGAAATCATCTGTCAATCTTAAGAAAACTTTATTTGTTCAGCACTGTAACTGTTAATTAAACTAAAACAAATCACCCACATCAGTCTTTTCCTGTAAGAAACTTAACCGCTTCTCCTCTCTCCTGTGCTGAAAATAGCAGGATCTTGTAACCAGACACAATTTTAATACACAGAGAATCAGTTCTCAAATATGTCTCTTCACTACATGTTGACCTTTTTTTAAATTTCCAAGAACCTCTGTCCCTGTAACAACTTTGGCAACTGCCACCATTCCCAAGGAAGAGGTGCTGGGGAGAAGAGGGGATGCACACAGAATAGAAGCAGACATAACCCAAAATTATGCTGCTCTTCATGCATCCCGTTCCCACAGCTAGAAATGTTCCTTTGGAGTTATTCCATATAGAAGGAACAAACTTCTAACTAGCATAGCAGCACCTGATTGTCCCTACTAACACTGTTTCCGCTGCACTGAAGCCTAATGACAGCCTGGAAGGAAACCTCCTTCTTCTTTCCCTCTTGAATACCCCAGTAAGACAAAATCCCAGATATAAAGCCACAAAGTCCAGTACAAGAGCAGCAACTCCCTGGCTGAGTCTCTGTCCAGGGCCCTATATGACACTGACCACCATGTAGCTCCAATCCCTCAAGGCTGTTTCCCTTCCTCAATTAAAAAGGCACTCTGAAATTCCCCAGAAGATTTTTTTTTGATGCGAAATCTTGTTTCATGCTACCACTGAATGACCCATTTTGGGATTTGCAACAGTTTGGAACAGTTCTAAGGCCCATGCTACCGAAGAGCTTAGAAATGTTTCTACAGTTGGTCACGATAAACTTCTTAAGAGTGTCACTCCGGAATTCTAAGCAGCATTAATTGCTTCACTTTCCACTGCAAGACCTGCCAGTCCACAAATATTTCAGCAGGAGAAGCACAGGTGATAACTTGGCACCAATTCCACTTGAGTAAGAGTTTCATCATCCCATAAGCGCAAGCGATAGAACAAGAAAAACTGCTTCTAAAAGTAGCAAAGGGCTGAAAAAGTCCACCAGGATAAAAGCTGGCTTACTTGTCCGTCTGCCCTGCATTCGCTGTGCTCTCCGCTCTCATCCGGGTCAGCGCAGCGGCAGCTTCATCCAACGCGCAGCTGACCGAGGAGGTCAGCCTGCGGAGCACCTCGGGATCTGCGAAGGCTTTCCCATCTGCTGTCGACAGCTTCCCGATTCCTGCCATTCCAATTCACAACCAGCGGGGACGCGTGCCAGGAAAGGAGAGAACAGACAAGCTGAAATTGAGCATGAGATCTGTCGGCAGAAACATTCCAAGCACAATCAACTACAGCTTCCAAAACGATGGGTTTAACTGTTTACAACACTCGTTTAAAATCTGCACGTGACTGAAACCCTCCAATCCAGGGAGGGAATCGGTTTTCAGCTACTGAAAGTAGGTAACATAAGCAACTATTAAAGCTTTTCACATTGCAACTGTTACAAAATAAAACCTACTTAGCAATTTAGGGTTTGACATAATGGCACAAGCCAAAATCAGGCGTCAATTTGGACTCAGGCTTTTAGAACACCGACATTAGAGAGATCAGATTTGAAGCATCTTCACAGGAAATTGTGATTTTCCAAACCTTGAAATACTCTAAACTTTCTTCTCTTCCGTGACACTCTGGCCAAGTCCACCCCACCGTACATTTTGCAGCTGTATCATGCTCCTATGGGTTAGCCTTATGCAAGCGATTCCAGTACGGACTCTTGTAAGGGCTTTGGGGTTAAACCTGTATGGGACATGAGGACTCACCCGCAGCTTCAAGTAAAGCTTCTAATCTCGCCTGGGTTTCGGGATCTACTGTTCTCAGGTCAGCACCATCAGCAGTACTTGACAGCAGCAACTTAGAAGCTGTTTCCAACATAGGGTTTTCGAGATCATCCTGATCCAAGATAAATGACTCCACCTGAAAAGTAACAGACCTGGTTTAAGAATGATGTAACTGACCAAAACAGACTTAAAACACAAAAAACCTACAGCTGCAGTTATTATTTAAGCATTGTATTTTTAAGTACTTTTTCGGCCTCAGGTATCTAACTTCGCGTCTGATGTCTCCCAATCCAACATCCAAAGAAAACAACCAAAAGGACAAGCAACACCTTCCACATAATATCAACTCCACTACAAAAGAACTTCATGTCACAGAATCTTTCTGAATAAAACACTTATTTTAAACTTGATCTATAGAGTATGCAACTGTATATGTGCCTTCCTCAGCAAACAGATGCTGAGTTGTCCAAGTTCTCCCGTAGATCCTACTTTCTTGTGCTGTCCATTTGTTTTTGCGGTGAAATAGACAGAAATTAAGGAAGAGATGAGTGTATTGGAGAGGAAAGCCCTAATACCCACTGGAGAGGAAAGCCCTAATACCCACTTGTGTTATCCTGCCTGCTAGAGGATGACTGGGCCAAGTAGTTTAGAGAAGACACTTCTCTGAGAGTTCCATGACCTCACTCCACAGCCTGTGAACTAGTCAACCAAAACAATTATCAAATTATAAAGACCAAGTTAAACATCCCCACACAAAGCTCAACCGCTTCCAAAATTCCCAGTTTCAAAACCCAAACCCCAATCCCAATCCAAAATCAGAATCAATTGAAATGCCCGTCTGCCCAACAGAGAAATCACATGTGCCAGCCATCCCTACAACAACTGAAAACTGCAGTCACCTCTGGACAAAAGCAGCCACTGTCTATCTGTTTCCACATGGAATATACCTTGTTGAGACAGACAATTATTTTATTCTTAAGCTTCATTTGTGTCTCCAAAGTTTCAAAGCAGTCTCATGAGCATCATAAGTTCAGATTCCTGCAGATAAATTCCCCAGGAATCCATCTATGTGGGCAGATAAACCGGAAGAGCAAGCAGGTCATCTAAGGACTCCTGGAAGGTCCTTCCAGCCTCCCATCCATCCTCTTGTCACAAGTGGGGAGCTCACACAACTTTTGCCTTCTGCCGTCTGTGTCCTGCTCAACACTTCTAGCACACACTCAGCTTCAACCTAAACGCCTTGTTTGCTAAGGAAGGCAGGCTGAGAAGTAGTTCTCAAATGTCTTCATTTTACCCCTTCAACACCACCACTGAGAAACAAAACCTCAGGTCAGCTCTCAGCAATACACAAACATACACCTCAAGGGCACCTCTAAAGCCTCCCTCTGCTCTTTTGCAGCCCCTCTGCCCTCCTCCTCCAAATCTGGGAACATCAGCGTGAACGGGAGGACTTCCAACTCCAGATCAAAGAGGCCCTGATGCCAAGGGCGGGACAGTCCAGCAGCACTGCCTGTCGCTCCTCAGCAGTGCTTTTTCCAAGTGATACTCACACAGGCTGCTCTCTCTAATTTGGCAAACTAGTGAAGGCAACTACTAGTTTCCTCCCCAGTCCTAAGGAACAGTTTACCCCTGTGTTGCCAGGGTCCTTTGCCCATCATTTCTCTCTGCACCTACAACACTATTTTAGGCCTGTTTCGGTTCATCTGAGGACTTGCCATTTGTCTTCTTCCAGAGGACAGCCTGCTGCGGCAAGACAGAGGAACCGCTGCGCTGTTCAGGAGCCAAGCGACAGATTTCACCACTGGAAAGGCAAACTCCGGAGCCGTCGGAAGGATTCTTGGCTCGCCCGACTCATGCAAAATCCCAACTGCTCAGACTAACTGAAGAAATCTCCTCCAAGCGAAATAATGAACAGCTGGTCGTGGTTCTTCCTAACACTATGAAATATTTGCTAAGAAAAAATCAAAATAGGAAAACTACTCTCCCCCACACATATCCTCTCCCCAAAATTAGGT
Organism: Cnemophilus loriae; assembly: GCA_013397755.1. Lineage (NCBI taxonomy): Eukaryota > Metazoa > Chordata > Aves > Passeriformes > Corvidae > Cnemophilus > Cnemophilus loriae. The sequence goes on from VZTF01003396.1 coordinate 157,912, forward strand.
CTTTCATGTAGTTTAAGTTTCAAATGGAAAAATCCTCCCATCTTCCTTCCAGCTAAGAATATGCACATGGTGTGATTAAATAAACAACCCAAGGAGAACAGGGAGAAGCAGAAATCCACCCACAAACAACACAGCACTGAGACACCCACAAGGGACCAGGAGAAAACATCCTCACAATCAAGTTTTGGGAACGTTTATATTATGTGCTGTCACTGAAAACATTTCAGAACAATATCAAGAAATTAACTTATTGGAAAAACACTTTAGACTATTTTTTAATATTAAATACAGAGTAAAAATCTTTTCTATTTCAAGGCAGAAGAGATCCACCTTCAGCCTACAGAACTTCTCATCTCCTCTGCAGTTTCAAAATTGTTATTTACCTTCAGAGTTTCAGTAGATTTACAGTCTTGTCTTTTCAGTTTTTCTACATAACACCAAGCACCATACAGGGATAGTGATAAAGACACAGCGTACTGAAGCAGGGAATAAAACCATATTTTGGTAGAAGAGAAAACTCTGCTTCTGTTTCTCAGAAAATCCTGCCTTCTCCACAGAAGCTACAAACGAAGACAAAGCATTTCCACGTACCAGGTCAAATAAACAGACGTTTCCTTTAAAGGGCTTCAGATGTATTTTAGTTCCCTTAACTGAAAACAAGTGTAGAATAGTACACAAATGCTCCACCTTACATATCAGAATATTTCATCTGCATTCTCCGTCAGCATTCCTCCAATCCAACAATACTCTGACATAACCCAGTTGTTCAGACAGGCCCCAACATAAGCCCTTTTACAAGATTTCTCCTACTCTCTCATCCTGCAGTAAGAATCTCATGTTCTGTCCTTGCCTAGGTTTACTTTGCCCAAAACCATTTTTAGTATATTTGACACTTCTACTATCAACAAGATGCCAGGAGAACAAAATTCCCAAGTTCTGGCTGCTCTCAGACAGGACTCATGTCTGTACACCGTGAAGACAGCCGTGTAAGATGTCAGTAAGTTTGTTTTGACTGCCAAACACCAAATACTGAACATGCATTTGAACAAATGCCAGGTTAGGACAGGAAGACAAAAGCATACCTGAGCTGTCCTAACTGGCGTGGCTCTTGCCACCACATAACGTTGAATCAAACAGGGACAGAATTCAGCTCTTGCTGCTAACTCTGACTTCATCCACCTCTCTCCATCAAGCCACCTGCACATAAAACTGCCATCAGCACAGATCCCACTGTGGACCCAAGTCCATTCAAAAGCCTCCACACCATCTCACACAGATGTAAACTAAGATCAAAGAATCAACTTCCTCTGAGAGTTTCCCTCACAATAAGAAAACACAATAAAAAACCAAGTAATTTTACACACACATTAAAAAAACCCCAAACAAACAAACAAAAACCAAAGAAACTACTCTCATGCATTAAGGACTTGAAGAAAAGCTTCGGGTTATCTACCGATTTCAAATTTACTACTTTTAAGGCTAAACGTGGATTAGCATCTCCCTAATTTTACACCAGGCCAGGGAGGGAGAGAGAAGGGAAGATACATCCCACCTACAAACAACTGTCTCTTCACATCAGCTCCACTTAGGAGGAAGAAATGCAGTACTCAACACCAAGCAGCTCCTCTAGAACCACACCCTCAACTAAGGTGTCAAGCTAGGCAAGTCTCTTAAGTACCAAAATGAGTATAGAATGCCCAAATTAACATCACAAGCTTAAAACGACAGCAACTCTAACCTTACTCCCAGCAGAAGAACCTGCCACCAGTACCATTACCTGAGAGCTTTAAAATGAGCTGAACTCTACCAGAATAAAATACACTCTTAAACACTCACTTTATGAACAAGGCAGAAAAGACTTGGTTTCCAGCACCCACCACCCTCACCGCAAATGCCACAAGCCCATTATTTACCCATCTAATCAGTGCATGGCTCTGCTCATTTACAGAGCATCTCTAGCACTTGGTTATCACTGAGTTATAGTTTTCCTAAATTACATCTTTGCTATAAAGACAACCCAGAAGCGTTAAGAAAGGGCTGTAAAAAGTCATGTTCTCCTTCCTATCTCAGGTTCCCTGCCTGATTGCAAGAGCCCATCTTGCTGATCCCATTCCCTGCTTCTTCTCCTTCAGGCCATCCTGCATGCACCCAGGGTTGATGTGCTCCTGCTTTCCAGCATTCAGCCAGAGCAAGCACTCTGTCTAAACTATAAAAACTAAAATCATGTCTGTAATGTGCCATGTGGAGGCAGAGCAGCAACGAGCTGCCTAAGTGGTACATTTGGGCACTCAGTGTCATCACACAGCCCAAACACTTGCTCAGAAGAACCTGAATGGCACCATGGGCCAAACATCCAGCGACATATCCCTGGAAGCAGCGCGAGTTCCGAGCTGCGTTTTAGCCATTTATAAGACAGCAGACAGCACGGTATCTCTGTCTCTCCATGACACGCTCAAAGCATTAGTGAAGAGTTCTTTAAGCAGTACCGAGGAAGCAGTGCACTCCAGTGAAGTGTCTGGCAGCCAGGCTGCACACAACAGCTCTCCACGGCTGTGAAATAGCAAGTCAGGCTCATTAACATAACAGGATTTATTTTTTAAGCTTCAGTGTTTTTAAGCACCATAATATAAAACAGCAGCATCTGAAACTGGATTTGGATGAACCACACTAGCTCAGACAAGTATTAAAAGACAAAAAATCCCACCTTTCATGAAAAAGTATTTTCTCTGCAGGCTTTTTGCTTATTTTTGGGGCTGCCCTCTATTTTCCAGTCTTACAATCCAACACAACTTCGTGTCTCAGCTTTGCTCAGGCGAGTCCCATGACTTTTGCCTTATATTAGGCACAGAACACAACTTAGAATTCGCTACATTTTTAACTTGGCACTTGGGTGTTTGGTGTTTGACACCCAGAGGGTGTCAAATGGATCCTATGAGGACCATAGCAAAGCCTTCCCCAAGAACCTTAAGGACAAGTGGCTACTGCCAGGCAGCAAACTGCACCCCCTAAAATACATCTTACCTGACACTCCTTTTGGATCAGTTCTTTGTGAGGCACTTACTGCCAATTAGCAAGCGCTGTAACAGCTGATTTTTCCCAGCTCCAAAATTTCTGGAGAGCAGCAAAAGGTTTTTAAACACAACATTAAATTTAGTAAGAATTTCCAATTCTGTTTGGTGTTGCAAAGCCACCTTCAGACCAAAACCACAACTACAACCAGGTCAGGTAATAACCTTTAGTCCTACTATGCTCACTTCAGTCCCACTCCCCTGCTTGAAGAGCGGGGAAGTTTCAGATTGTTTCCTTACTCAGCTAAAAATGACTCCCTTACAGTGAGCAGTTTCAATCCTGATTTCCACGAGGAACTCCTCATGCCTGATGTGCAGTCATCCTGCTTTCCCTGGTTCTCCAGCAACTCCTGTCCAAGATAATCTCGGCTTTCTCTCCAGAAAAATTTTACCTCTCACACCTCCAAGACACTTCAGTGTGAAATTGTGAATTGTGAAAAAAACCTCATCTATCTATCTATCTATACTTCATACATTACTGAGCATTTCTTGATGGCATATTTTCCACTGTTCACTTCAGGAATACACTTGAAGCCTGTTTCACACAGAAATAGCAATGTTTATACTATTACCTTGCAAGCGGAACACACAACAGGAAATAAACCCCCATTCCCAGTGCAAGAACAAAGTCCAGCTCTGACTATTAACTAGCTAAGTTCACTTCGCGAGACACTGCTAGGTCTTTTACATGCCTTCTATCGAACCATTTGATGCACATCAAGGGATTTGTGAGGCAAGAGTGAATCAAAACAAAGCAATGATGATTTGAAATGTGGCAAACTGGGCCAAGTATTTCAAGCACCAATTTTTCGCTTTGGGATCCAAAACACAGCATTTAAATAGGCAACCCAAAACCTCTGCAAATTACAAGATATAATACCCCATACTACAGCAAGAACTTCATGTCTGCTCTCCCTTGCCCTGCTATCTTTTAGCCTTCAGAATATCACCTCTGATGCTTTCAAAATACATGAGCCCATCCCAGTTTCAGGACAGCTTACTGGAAAAAATACTCTGATTTGAAACTTCAAGACAGAGAAATTAACTTACACATGTCTCCAAATACAACAGTAGGAACGGATTTTGACTTTTGCAAACTAACTACTGAGGCAAAGTATAGGGTTCTGCCTTTTCACCTACGTGTTTTCAGGTGAAACTAGCACTTAGTAACACAGGTTTCAAAGCATTTTAAGATGAAGATCCTCACAGCATTAACAAAGCATTATAGAAAAAATTCCGTCCATGGCTTTACTGGAGCCAAGTGCCCGTCTTTTCTGTGGGTCAAACCCTCACCACCACCCCATTTGGATGACACAGCCCTGATGTGGAAGTGATGGTTTCCTGGCTCCTTACACAAGACACCATTTTCCTTAGATAAATATCAGCTCCCTGGTCACTGCAAGCGAAAGCAGACATGGAAGCCAAGTGCAGCAGATGATCAAGTGCCCACTCCATTTCAGCCTTGCAGATTTTGTGTGCTTTCCTCAAATCTATTTTCTAAGAGGAACAAGCTGTGTGATTCTCACTTGCCCTACCCTGCTACTACAGCAGCACTGTCACCACAGACATCGTCTGACAGCACCACCTCTTCCCTGCACAGTAAGGATCGCTCCCACTTATCTGGGATACACAATCAGATCCGTTGTCTTCTCAACACACACTGACCCTCCCCAAACCAAAACGCCTTGTTCAGCACAAATCTCAAGTCTGGCAGCTGGAACATCTCAACAGTATCTTCTTTCATTTTATTCCTTTAACTATACACTCCATTTCTCTCGCTGCTGCTACAAAAATTAAAAGGGGGAGAGGAGGAGGGAGGTGAGAAGAGTAGTGTGCTGCTGAAATGGCATAACACGGTCCCCACGACTGGCACCAGCCGAGTCTCTGCTGCAGGGACACCTGCATTAGGACTGCAGTGTGCTTCTGATGACAAGACAGGTGCTGAGGTATTCACAGGAAAATTCCCTCCTCTCCTCTGCACGCTGCATTCTCAGCGGCACACACAGCAATAAAAACAGAGGGGCAGGCATGCTGAAAGCTGTAGCTATGAGAAGGTTGTCAAACTACAAGGAATAATATTCTTTTTCGATTTCAAACCCTCATTCCAAGCACTTGGCATACTTCTACATGAAGCAAATTCATGCATTAACTGGTATTCAGCTGCAACCGTTCATGCGAGGAAAATTTCATGCCAGTGTAAAAATAACAACACCTCGTCTCACTATTATTTTAAGTTCCCTGCCCCGGTTTCACATTTATGTGGGGGGAAAAATACACATTTCAGTCTCCGACGTGAATAACAAGACATAAACATCCCAATAAAAAAAACCATTGAAACACATACTCAAGCCGCTTAAAGCTGAGCTTCAGACAACACTGTTACATCAACAATATAAAGCTGCCACACTTTCAATCCAAGCCCTTAATGCAAGTGTCGCACCTTCACTCTCCTCCCAACCCTCCCTCAACCTGAACTTTTGATGGAAATACCTTCTTTTGGAATAGGCTTGGAAAGAACTGACCACAGAAGCAAAGCTTGGACAGTGTATGAATAACTCATATATATATCACCGGATATGTAGCGGTCTGTATCAGAGCCACAGACAAGCAGCAACACAAGCAATAAAGGTTCCTCCCATGCCGTTGCAGAACCAAAATGGAAACCAACCCCTGCAAAATACCCCACAACTGAGGGATACTAAAAGGACAGCCTGAGCCTATGCAGGCAGTTTTTGCCATCCTTAGCACGTCACCTCTTCCCCACTGTTACATCTATTCAGCAGAGACAAAGTAAAGTGAGCACATAACCATGAAGAAGGAGATGGTGCCACTGGGCTTCCCAGAATCACCCTCTTCCCTTGTTGCCAAAATCCCCAAATGTCACACCTGAACAACTGCAGCCCCCTAAGACTTTCCCTCAATTACCTGAGGTAAGCACCGTCTAAGCCACTTAACAAATTACTTATAGGGCCACTCAAACCAGAGCCGCCTCACCACAGCCCTGAAAAGCTCAGAGGGGTTACGCTCCCTCTGACCCCCCAGACTGTGCCACGGGCTCGGTAACAAGAGCTACAGAAATGGCATTTTAGAGTTTTCCTGAAGGACAGCTCAAGGACTCTAAACCTCCTTGGATAAGCAGATGCCAAGGACCATCACCACAGACTCAGACAGATCCTTAAACATGACATGGCCAGCTTTGATGGATTCAGCAGCAAGAACTAAGGAATGCAAAGAACACAAGTAGTACAGAACAACGTAGTTCTGCAGTAGCTGCTATATGAAGTTGTTTCAACTTTGTCAATTCAATAAATAAAAACTGGGAAGTCCATGAAGCACAACTCTGCTCTTAACAGAAGATTTTAGCCATCTATCTGAAACACACTTCACTCGCAGCAAAACCAGCATCTCCAGATAATGCGTGCACTGCTGAGAAATGACTGAGGAGCCCTGCTGTGCACTGTTACATCCTATTCCTCACTGCCCTACTTTCAAGGGACTAATTATTCTCTTAAGCCTTGTTTAAGGAAGGTGAGCTCCCAAGAAAGAGAAAATCCCCCTCTAACAGTTGGTCACGTTCCTTTTCCACCGGACTCACCTTTTCCCTTGACTGTCCAAGGATAGATTTGACTAATTCTCAATACAAGACGCTCCTAAGCACGCAATGAAGCATCTTGCTACACTGACAGATCCACACTGACTGACTTGGATCCTTGAAGCACCTTCCTTTAAAATGACACCTAAGAAAAAAGTGAAGACTTCAAAGAAACCCCAAAACCCAAAGCTGCTAAAAACACAAATGCTTTGCTTCAGTGCTGTCTCTACAAGAGCCAAGGTTGAAATCCCAATGACAATTTATTATCTTTATCACTGTTTAACTTCAGGGGGCTTTTCTACACGTTTGTTGCCTGCAGAGTCTTCAAGGAGAAGTACCTCGAGCTTTCTTCTCACAGCTCAATAAGCAGTCATTTCTATGTCACTCTCAGACTTGGCTGCCACAGACCACAACCCTTCGCTAATCCTTTGAGAAGGGAGTTTAGAGTAGCTTTGCACAACTAAAGGCAGACCAACTTCTCACAAATACTTTTTCTGGAATATTTTTCCCCTATTCCATTTCCCCGGCCTCATGCACTGTGTCCAAGTTTCAGCTCAGAACTGTGCACACCCATCCATTTACAGCCGAAACAAGTTGTTTTTCTAAGGACTGTAGCTCAGCACAGCTGAACAATGGGAACACGACATACGAACTTGTAGTGGACAAAGCCAGCAGCAATAAAGCTCTGGGCAGACTGAGCTGTGGGGCCTTGCCTTCACCCAGATTTCCTAACAGCAGAGCTCAAGTGTGGCCATGCAGGAGCAGCTCTCTCCCATCTGAGCACACGATCATTTCTTGCAGTGCAGCCAGCCCTCGGATCAAAGCAGCTCCTCTAGAGCCCATGCCAAGCAAGCTGCTGAACTTAGCAACCATGCAGATCCAGAGGAAAAAGAGGACAGGCATTTATAGCTCATCATGTCAGCCACAGGCAAGACCACCTTCCTACCCCTCAATCAGAATCATTTATATCCATCCAAAATAAATGTCCCAAAGGGAAGCCTCTGCGTGGTGTGTTTGCCCTGACAGAGCACGCTCCATTTTTAAGGTTAAGAAGAGACAAACCACGGACTTCTCCAGTCTTCAACAAGAAATGCTGTAAATTTTTACACTGAATGTGCCAGAAAGCATTTCTCAGCCAGCACAGACTTTCAGCAACCAGCCTAGTCAGCTTGGCTGCATTCCTCCTGCATCCGCAAGTGACTACAGCAGTGGTACAGCTGATACAATTCCCATAAGGAGCTTACTCCTGGTTCCTAACTGTTGTCAGATGACTTATTTCTGTCTGTTTCCCAGTTCTGATCCTCAAGTCAAACTCATCCTCAAAACAGAGGGCAGCTCACATGCTCATTTACACCACAAAGCTTCCAAACAGAAGACAGACCTCCATTCCATGGAAATCTGACACGCAGACAAGCTATCAAGCCAACAGTATTTCGCTTCAAGAATATCAGAAGGCAAATTAGTAATCCACGGTTGTCCACATGTTTTCATCCCCACACACATATACTGAGACAAACAGACTGGTCAGATCACTGGACAAGAGAAACAACGGGAGCAGAAATAAAGGATTCGGTATCTCGTATGACGAAGTTCTTCTGATTGCTAATGCCCTCTCTTATTGACTCAAACCCTGCGTCTTCCCATCTCTAAGAAATTCCTTGCCCTCCCCAAACCTTCCAAGGTAATAGCTCTGTTTTCTCCTGGGACGAGGCCCTCCTGACAGCGTTTGTAGAAACCCACCACCAGCACCCACTGGCACCCACCCGTGCAGGACCAGCTGTCCTCAGCTCTGCAGCGATGACGAATCCCAGGCATTCCTGTCATGGGAAAAAGAGCCCACAATGCCACGGTTCCAAGAAAGTATGATCAAGCTTTGTCAATCCAACATACACTTCGAAGACTCTGCATCACATCAATTTCCTATTCAGACTGGATCTGGGGTGCACGCAAACCTCATGCTTCGGAGAATTCCCCTTCCTAATCACAAAGCCATTCGGTTACCGGCAAAACTACGAAAAAACAATTTCCCCGCTTCATGGACAAGTAAATTTTACTTCTGTAGTAGCACTTGGAACATTTTCTCATGCCCAAAAACCACCTGGAGAGCTTTCTTTACAACAGCTGAGGCTGTCACCCAGCACTGTGGTGTCTCAAAGCTTGAACAACCCCTGTACAACATCAGGTGAACATCAAGCAAGAGGCAAAGACACCCACTTTTTTTTAGCCACTGCAAGGATGATATACCAACCCCAGGGCAACAACATGGCATTTTGTAGTAGGAGCACAGTCGGCTGATGAAGCGTGGGAAACGAACTGTGGCAAAAAATACTGTCACACAACACACTCCCAAGCCCTGTCTGTCCCCTCCACGGCAGCAGACTGTCTCCTTGCCGGGGGGCTCAAGAAAACGAAGATCTACTTGGGAGGAAAAGACATGTCAGTGGCAGACATCCATTTCTCCCAGCACTGCAAGGAAGAAAAGCTGTTCTCCTCCTACTCCAGTCTGCCTGTTTTGCCCACTATTTGTAACCCACGCTCGCCCTAGAACTGCTTCTCTCCCACGAGACAACACTGGGGATTAAAAGCCTTCAAAAAAAATAGGGAAAGCACACCTAAGCAGCGTTTCTTCCTCCTTGTCCCTGCGAAAAGGAAATCCTCTCAGATTCTGAATTCTGATCACTCTTGCACACACCCTGCCATGTGCATTTCAGGCAGCAGGTTCACGGTCACCCGTAGAACACACAAATTTATTCTATCATTCACTGTGGCCACTGAGCATAAAACGCAGTGAGCAAGTGGCCTGAACTGCACAGCACCAGTTGGGTTTCAGACAGAAATAGTTTTAAGCTGCCCACATGTTTTCTTACACAAATTTGGCAGGCAATCTTTCCCTTCTGTAAGTGGTTTTGGTCGGCTGCTCCTCACAACAGCAAGCAAGTGCTCTGCGCTGAAGGATGAGGCAGCAGAAGGGAAGGAGGACATGTGGAGGAGGGACAGGATGAACACACAAACAGCTACTCTGTTCCAGTTCAGCTCAGAATTCCCTTTGGCATGAATGAACTACTGACGTGTGCAAGGGCTTCTTCACAGCAATACAACATCTACTGGTGAGTAGATATGTAAAAAAAAAAAAAAATCAGGAATGCGAGAACAAATTTTTTCATCAAGCAATGCCACGTGTAGCTTGGCTTAGTCAGAGCTTTCCCCTCCCACCATCAAAGCAATTAAGATGACCAGTTCACTGAAAGGACACCCTACGAGAGGACTCTAGCCCTCTCTTCACGGTCTTAACGCAAAACACAATTCCAAGGTCTGAAAAAGCCAAAGAAATGTGGTTTCTTTGCCCCACAACTCATCTTTCTCGACACCAGGCAGTAGCTCCTTGACTCAAGCCATGCTACACTGACTGACTGATGGACAGGAGCTGTGGACACTAACGCACATTAGAAACAGGAAATACAACACAACATGGCAGAAATTATTGTTACTGGAAGGACAGAGTTTTCAAATATTTCTCTAATGATAAAAAAAGACGTTGCAGACACGTGCATTTTGATTCCAGTCTCCCCAAAGTTCAAGAGCAATTGTCAAACCTTTTAGTATATGAAGGTTAACTACCGCTTCCCTCACCTTTACTTCTCAAGCCAGGAAACAGCGAAGACACCAGCAAAGCTGCTACTGCCTGAAATTCACCATCTCAGCAGAACCTGGAGACTCAAGAATGGCTCCTTAAGGAAAGTGTTTTAAGTGAGTATCAGGGAAAAGGATTCATCCCAAAAAAATCAAACCCTACTTAAGATTCAACTTATGGCAAACTATAGAAATCCCTTTTTTCTTCCTGTGCAGGTGACTTCCATTAGAACTCGCTTTTATCCTGCCTCCAGAAGTTCTGCTGCCCACATCCAATTTAGCCTATCGGGATCGGTGACGGGATAGGAGAAACCAGAGGTCCTTAGAGGACATCCACATTTCTTCATGTAATTATCTTGCTGAAATAATTATTGATATTAAAAATTGCTGATATCTCTCATCATGCAGCATAACCAAGTCCAACTATTACGAAGAGACGTTAATAATGTTAACCAAAAATAGTTTGGGAAGATAGGACTAGTTAGGCCAAGAGCTTTGAAATTACTTTGAGTTATTCCAGTTTAATTCATTGGTATTTATTCCTGTCCTATAAAGTTAAATGAAGAAATAGCTGTGCCACTGTCCCAAGCCACCAACCACGCTTACACACACAAAAACTGCGCCCAACAAAGGGGTGAAATGAACCAGCTGAATCGTAATGCAGATTTCCTTTCCTTTTTTGGCATTTACAATGCAAGTATTTTTTTCAATGAAGGAACCAGTATGGCCTAGTTCACCAATCTTCTCTTATGATGAGAAGTGAAAGGATAAAGTTACAGCAGGAGACAGTTCGATTCGGTATCTGATTAGAATTCCTATTGTTACTGCCGGGGGACCTGAGCACAGAAGGAATTATTTCTAATCATTTCAACTCATCTGGTTAAAATTCTGACAAGCTTGACAGTCCCTGAATTCTTCCTTCAATACAAACTACTGTTAGGCGTACCTCATAAATGAGTTACAATTTTTTTTGCTCTATTTGGCACACGTAACCGAAAGCTGCAGCATATTGAAAGCATTTGAACAGTTTTTAACATATGGTAAATGAACAGACTTGTGAAGGTAGTTAAAGCAAGGCACAAATATGACTAAATCCAAATATATCTATTTTTCCCATCTTATCAAAAAGAGGTTCTATTTTAAAAAAATAAATCAATGTTTAAGGGCAAAGACAGCAAGTTTCAGTGGAGTCTTTCCTTTTCAGTGTTTGCTTCCCATGTTAGATATAAACATCATGTGCCAATTTCCTTCCAATCACCACCACAATTTTCCTTTCTACTCTCCCCTTAATGCTTCCGATCACATCTGTTCCATGAAGATATTTAATCTTATTTATTCCATATTTACATGGCCATAAAGTGACAGAAAACCACTATTTATACCAGCCAGTTCCTCAGATTTCCTTCTTGCAGGATTCTGACGCCAAGGCACTGCAACAGGTTGTTTGGAGTGTGGGTTTCAGCTTTAGAGCATGTGACTTCCTATCAGTCAACACAGCCAGCAAATTCCAGCAAGGCAAAGATCTGAAGAGATTTCAAGCACATGCAGAAAAGAAGTAACAAGTACCTTGGCCGTGGAAACAACCTCTTTACACATTTTTATGAACATTTAAAGACAGGATGTATGAAGGGGAGGGAAAAAAATTTAAAAATCTAAATAAATCCACCTGTCTGAAATGTCCCTCTCAATTCTCTCACTATTTTTTGATTAAGGACTCAATTTGAACCAAGAGCTTAAAAGATGAAGAGCCTGGGAAGAAACCACAGAAACCTTTGCTGATCAACTGACCCCACATGCTAGTCAAGTCCTCAGCTAAGACTTGCCAGGTACTAAGACCCTCACTGGCAGACACAACCACTGAATGATACCCACCTTTTAAACACAGTTACCCAGCATGAAGTTAGTTACTTAGAGGTTTCTCACACAATAATTGCATTTTCATATTACTGTTACTGAAAAAGATAGAGCAATAAAGCATAAATAACAAGAATGGTTTCGAATTCTACCATTAAGTCTGTAACCTCTTCCTGCAAGTCAAGAAGAAACAGCGTAAGACTCAGAGGCATTCTATCCACCCGATTTTCCGTCACATTTGTCACACAAAGGAAACCAGAACCAGCTCCCTACTCTGCACAACAGTTTTACCAAATCACCCGGAAGCAGGAAAGTAACAGAAATCCAAGACAAGATTTGCTTTTCTAGGAAGATTCAACACACGCTTGTTCCAAGCCCTTTGCCTCATGTCACAAGAAGAACAGGCAGAGAAGGCAGTAGGAAGCAGAGAGCAGTTCCAAGGAAGTGGAATCACCTTCCCATGGTTTGTTTGAAAGCCCTAGACAATGAAGGAGCCCTTGGGAACCACCCAAACTTTACTGCAACGAAGTTTTCTCCTGGTCCCGTGCGGGTGTCTCGGTGCTGTGTTGTTTGTGGGGGGATTGCTGCTTCTCCTCCTCATACTACAACCTCGGACACAGGAACATCAGCTTCCAACATCCATCTCCTGGGGCTGGGACTGGATGTGGCCCAGACTTAGTAATGGTGCCTCAGCGAAAGGGATACCACAGCACGGCTCCAACTTACTTGAAAATAATGCATAGAGAGGCTGTCCCGACAACCTATGAACAACTGCAACAACTCAGCTGGATTTCAAGCTGGACTTTAGTGGGGAGTGGGACTTCAATGGAGCCCTGCGACTCCCTTCCAACTCGGGATACTCTATGACTGAAATCTCTAGGAAATACTGGAGCACATAGCAGCCAACTTCATATGAGCAAACTCCTTCTAAAAACAGGAAAACAGGTAAAGAGTAAACCAGACAAGATTACTAAGAGAAACTGTGAGAAAGAGAACACGGAAAGGATTAGCCTGTTTGAGAGCTGGAACGTGGGAAAGCTACTAATGCCCAAACGCTGCAATATAATGCTGATTTTAATCTTCAGACCAAGAGACTACAATGTTTATAAATATTGAAAGACTTGGCCCGTTAAAGAAAAGAAAAATTGCATTACAGAGGCCTCCCTGATCTCCGAACGTGCACTGTAGACACGACTCTGCTACTCAGTGTTTGCTCTCCCTTCTAGGGAGTGCTCCAGGGTTCACCTGTGTGCTCAAGCAGGGCAGTCTCTGCTCTGGGTCAGTCTGGTGGTCACCACCTAAACTACGCTCTACCATCCTCACTGCGGCTCAGCTAGACAATCGAAGGTGTAACACCCGATCCTTTCATATTACCTCACCTCTTACCTACAGCACTGGCAGCCACATACAAAGAGACCAAGGATAGGATCTTGGATATTATTAAATTATCCCCATGACTCCAGTAAGACATCAAATAAAAAAAAAACCTTCCACGGTCAGGAAATACTCCCAGTATCACAGTAACAAACGAAGTTTTTCTCACAGTGACTCTGAGTTTCAGTTCAAGGTAAGTGGAAGACATCTACCTTAAGCCAGAAAGCTGAAGGACATAAAAGCACTTAGTAAGGACATAAAGCAAGCGCCACATGTGGGCCTGCGCTAGACTCCAGTCTGTCTCCCTAAAGCCAAGCACAAACGAGCTTTCAAAGAACCTGAAGGTCACAGCACGTGGCTGCTGCTCTTGAAAAGTCTCAAATCAACACAGGGAATATAAATTTACCCCTCCACTGTCATAAGCTTCCTAAGTGGATTTCTGAGCTATGAGCCTGAGTTCAGTGCACAACCCGGACCACATCCTCATCTGTCAGGACTGAACTTACCTCCTATTCTCCCACTCAACAGAGTGCCTATCTCGACTAAGTCAAGCATCAAAAACACAACTACAGGTTTACACCTCCTCTGAATACCATACTCCTGTAATGTCATTACTCCTTCACTGGCACACACAAGCCAAAACTTGGAAGCTTAAACCAACAAAAAAAGCTTTGTGCCAGTAAAGTCGCACATCAACAAACAAATACGGCCAAGATACAGGAGCAAAAGAACCAAGTGAACAGAAGCTAACTGCAGGTTAACCCCACAGAGCTGAAATTGTATTCACCTGTATTCTCACACAAAGCTTTCAATGCCAGATTCAAGTGACAGAGCCAAGACAAAGCTCATCTTCAGCTGAAAGTAGCAAAGCCAGCTCCACTTCTGCACCAAGTGCACCTTCTTTGAAGGTGGCCTAAGCACAGGGCAGCCAGGACGCTGTGTAAAATCCTCTGGGCTGACAGCCATGTCTGCCTCCAGCTGCATTAAATTTGCTGAAGACTTATTTTTGTTTTATCATTCAGAAGTGATTTTGGCCCCAGAAGCACCCCTTGCATCCTTGGTCCTTGCAGGACCTCTAACAGCATTTGAACCTCAGTCTCTTTGGTAACTCAACAGAACTAGCATACTACGGAAAACACCTTTTTATCTTGTTTTAAATTATAACCAACTTAGAGGGAAAACATTCTTGAAGATTTTATGACGAGGTAAGGTCTGATGATCACTCCAAATTTAACTAAATACTAAGCAGTACCAAGTATGTTCAAAACAACACAGACGACAGATCCTGCTGGCCAAGCAAGAGCACCTCTCTCCATCTCCACACCGGTGCCTCTGAATGAGCACCAGAAACTGCTCCACGGGAGAAAAAAAAGCCCTGAAATGGGAAAATAAGACACACACTGTAAGCAGACTGTTCCAAGTTACAACAGAATCAAGTTTGGAGGGAACTGTAAACGGCACTTCTGGACATGTACTGGAATGCAAGACAATTATGCGGCTTCTGGTGATGAGCTAAGAAATTGTGAATAGATTGCACCGCTACCAGAGTACCTGAGCAATTCAGGAACTGACTCGGCCACAGTTCACACACATCTAAAGCCAGACAAGCCATGCTTGATTCCTGAGGATGTTTTTTACCTGGATCCAGCTGGTGTTGAGAACAAGAGGTGAATCTGCGACAAAATTGTCAAAAGAAAAGCCACCACATCCCACTGAGAAGCAAGATGTAATTGCTCAGTTCACACAACTACTCCGAAATTCTGTTATACTGGCAAAATTAACTTCCCAACTGCCCTTCCAAACTGGACTATTGATATGCACCACGTACCTTATTAATTTGACATACTATGAACCTGCATATAGCAACTGTGGTTAAAATAAAGAACAAAAAAAAAAGAAAAAGCTTTCAGTGTGCAATGAGGCAAGTGAAGTACTGAAGTATTTGTCTGACGGCACAAAGCCCAGTTCCCTATTGCTCTTCCTACCTCCCCACACAAACCCAGCCACACACTCAGATATTGGTGAAAATGTGTTGCTCATACGTCTGTGCCAGTTTATTCAGCACAAAGTGCACAGCTGAGTTAATATTCTGGATGTTATTATGTTAAACAGTTCCAAAGTTCACACAGAAGTTAGTATCAAGTGCTCCTATTGATCAAAAATTTTAGGGCAACCTAAGTGTGGCTACTACGGGAAAAAGCCTACAGGACAAGCATCAGCGGAAGCACTATTCTGTCGGAGTTCTGACAGCAGCTAATAAGGTTGCAGCTTCTTGTTACAATAAAGAATGCATGCAAATATTTTGACAAGTCATCTGGCAATGAAATATTTTTGCTTGCAAAACCTGAAAAACCACAGGAACAAGAAAAAGGTATTTCATAGAATGGTTTGGAAGCTCATCTTGTTCCACTCCCCTGCCATGGGCAGGGACACCTTCCACTATCCCAGGTTGCTCCAAGCCCCGTCCAACCTGGCCTTGGACGCTTTCGGGGATGGGGCAGCCACAGCTTCTCTGGGCAGCCTGTGCCAGGGAACATTTCCTTGAACTATTACGGCAAATATAACCTGTAATAGAGACCTGTTTCACTCTATGATTTCTAGGCTGGCCTCTCCATTTGGCTGAAAGGCCACTTCCAGCTTACCCTCACAGGAAGGGATAATGTCATTTATTTCATGATAAATTACTGCTGCAGAGGGAGATCTACTTCTGTAGAGGAAGCAAGAACAGGCTACATGTAGGCAACTGGAAACGCAGTAAGAGAAATTACATACTGCAACAAAAAGTGCCTCTCTGCTCTGCCGAGACCCCACCTCGAGTCCTACCTCCGGCTCTGGGGTCTCCAGCACAGGAAGGACATGGAGCTGTCAGAGCAAGTCCAGAGGAGGCCACCAAGGTGATCAAAGGGACAGAGCCCCCTTGCTATGAAGAAAGGCTGAGAGAATTGGGATTGTTCAGCTTGGAAAAAAAAAAAGCTTCAGGGTGACCCAATTGCAGCCTTCCAGCACCTGAAGGCAACTTGCAAGAAAAAGGAGGCGACACTACTTACAAGAGTGTGTAGCGACAGGACAAGGGGGAATGGGTTCAAATTGACTGAGACTAGGTTTAGGTATTAGGAGGAAATTCTTCCCTGTGAGGGTGGTGAGGCCCTGGCACAGGGTGCCCAGAGAAGCTGTGGCTGCCCCATCCCTGGAAGTGTCCAAGGCCAGGTTGGACGGGGTTTGGAGCAACCTGGGATAGTGGAAGGTGTCCCTATCCACAGCACAGGGCCAGAACAAGGTGATCTTCAGGGTCCCTTCCAACCCAAGCCATTCTGTGAGTCCATGATTCTACGAAACGGAAACACCGGCAACAAATAAAGATTAAAAGAGAGAGAGTTATGGCAGGCAGTGGCTGAAATCCCCGGTAATGTGGCCGCAATGTCACCCCCGGGGGTGAGTGTCCCGGACCCCTCCCGGCGAGGGTGGAGCGCCGGTGCCCGGCTCCGTTCGCCCGGGCCCCACCGAGCGCCGCAACCTCAACGGCCGGGGCCGGGGGGCCGGCCCCGAGGCCCCCCGCGATCCCCCGGCCCCCTTTGTTCGTGCCCCGGCCGT
>VZTF01003396.1:175057-191305 GCA_013397755.1 Cnemophilus loriae
CCCCCGCCGCCGGCACGGGAACAGGAAATGGACCGTTCCACCCCGTGCGCGCCCGGCGCCTACCACCCGCGCGCGGGGGGGCTGCGCGCCGCGCCGCGCCGCTCCCCAACGCCCGTCCTGCGCCCCTCCGCCAGCACCTCAGGGCTGGCAAATAGAAGAATGAACGTAAAAAACCCGAGCAGAACCAGCTCATATTTACGTGTCCCGTGGATCATTTCACCTCCTTCCCCGCCGTGAACTCGCAGAAACCCCAGCCCTAAATTAGGCAGATCCGTGCCATGCCACATTTGTTTCTGTGCTATGACCTGTCTTCCCTTTACACCAAAACCTCCTGAACCTGCTCCATCAGCTGCCGTGTTTCCAGTGTCCTCATCCCTTCCTCCTCCACCCAGCTCCAGGGTGGCAGGAATTCCAGAAACAAGCTATGACGCCAAGAGAGAAAGGTACTGACCGCATGGAGCAAGGTCTCCACAATGAAGCTTTGAGAAACATCATCATCTAACCACCAAGATGAGTACCCACTTCTTACCTACACGCTTCTCTGCTTAACCCAAAGCATCAAATGGACCAAAAGACGCTATCTTACATATTCCATAACCCTAGGCGACAGTGATACCAATTCTGCACGCAGCAGGTCAAAATCACTGAGCAATCATATCTGCAGCTCTCAAAATAACTCATTTTCCAGTTCAAAACATGCAGCATAATAAATCTTGTCAACCCCACAAAAATCTCCTCTCTCATGATGTCATTTTAGCAAAGCACAAAGGAATTCACGTTTTTACTTGAAGAAACACTCATAGTAATCACTTAGTTTAATCAAAGCTATATTTTCCCAAAAAATACTCTAATTGTTAAAAACACTCACTTAACAGCAAGAATATTCTTACCTGGATTTAGAAAGCTGGCCAGACTGGCTAGTAACATCACAAAGAGAAATTCCAGTTGATCGTTATAAATTTTAGGTATAGCTACATTCTTCCATTTAAAAATGTAATTTAAGCACCAAAAATGGGAATTACATCCTACTCACCTATTACAAAGTCCCTCATTTTACACGAACTCAACACCTGCCCAGGCTGTCCATACTATTTTTCCACTTTAGGGAACACCCCAGATTTTACACTGTTTTACAAGAATTAATTCAAAGAAGAACCACAGAACAATATTCCACGGTTCCTCTAGAGTCGTGCTTTTAGGGTGGCATTTCTAGCACTCCCAGCAGCCCCTTGCAACTGTTCCCGTGTACAAGAAATCCAGCAATAACGCACAAACTTTAGCCCAAGTACAAAGCTGTCCCTGACAGCTTGAAGGATTTCTTTGTGTATACATACATAAAAAAAGAAAAAAGGAAAACCAGCCACCACCTCCCACATAACACTCATGTCTCAAAAGACAAGTTATTCAGTCTTCTGAGCCTCAGAAAGAATTAACAGATACCTTATATCACACCAAAAAAAAAAAAAAAAGCGTAGAACACACAACTTAGCACTGAGCTAGAGAAACTTCACACATGACACCACTGAAAACGTTTTCAAACGCAAAGACAGCATTACACAGGAACAAAAGCAGCTGTCTGCTCCACACAGGGCAAACTGCACAGCATCGTCTCCTCCAACTCTACAAAACAAGCACCAGATTTTCAGGAGAAGGAACACAATCACCTTCAGAGCTGAACCATCTCCCATTCCATTTGGGAAACTACAGAGCCTTGTCTGCAACAGCATCACTTCATTTACAAAACCCTAACCCAAAGAATAATTCAGAGCTTCCCTTACGCCATGAGAGATGTGAGGACTCGGGTTCTACGTGTGAGCCATGAGGGCAGTGAAGAACCTTCCTGGCACTGAAAGCAAGTCACCCTCAACATTTGTTTGAGGGCAGCAAACAAAACATTCCAAATTTCACACTCAAAACCTCAATAACCTCAATGCCCAATCCTTCCTCCTCTCCCTTAGCCCACCTTAATCTGCAGCTCTCTGGTGCTGGCTTAGAAAGAAGCATTTGTTTGCCAAATAAGATCTCATACTTACTTTCATACTTCAAAAATATTTATAGGATGGAATACCAAATTCTAAAAACCCCAACTCTTTATGTTTTACTGAAGATCTCATAGTGGTGTAAAGAAAAGGCTTTAATGCATGCTTCCATTATATTCAAAAATAAAGAAAGAAATACAATAAAAAAGAACTTTCTAGGTAAAAAAAAAAAATATTTAGACCCTTGTGATTAATTTCTTTTGTATTTCTACTGTGTGATTTTGGGTTTTAGACACAGGTCAGGAAATACATCTTCAATTCTGCACAGGTAAACACAAACCCATTTCTTCCTCGCTTTCAAGTCCAGCTCTAGGAATTACTTGAACCGGTTGATCAGAAAAGATAAAACACATTATCTCTTTGAAACATCTCAGCTCCTACTTGAAAGCTAACGATCTTTATTTAGCATTATGCTGAAGGGCATGATCCACTCAGTGTCCTCATTAATTACCATCCGCTACTAAAAATCAGTCTTTTCTGCTGATCAAGAGGTACCCTAAAACCACACAGATGTCTGAGCTGTGTCCATCCGTCATGTCCCTCACACTCTGTGAGGCTAAAACACACAAAACCCTTCTGTTCCCCACAGAGGGTGGGAGAGAGAACATCTCAAGTGCAGCTTGTAGAGACAGTCTTAAACATGGGGAACAAAGTCCTGTTTCAAGCCACACGAAGCGTGTTAAGGCAAGGGGAATCCTGAGACTGTTCTGGGAAAAGCAAAGCTAGGGATGGGCACAAATCAAGGTTGGTTTACTCTGCACTGTGTTCCCCACACAGCACTGCTAACTATGTGGAAATGACCACAGGGAGGATAAAAACCTCCACAAGAACACAGTTGTTCATGCAGAGCAGATCTGTACACGCTCAAGAGCTCGCAGACAGTTTTTAGGAAGATCTTTCATTCCAACCTTCCAGTTCCACGCAAGCCACCACAAATTTTGAACCGGCATCACGTCACCCTGAAGCACAAGCATTCCAGCCATTGATCCGAGACAGATTCTGGCACCCAGAAATGTGAGCACTGAACAATTGATCAGACAATTCCCACTCTTATATCACAAAAGCACATTGTTATCTATTTACAGCTGATTGAGCAGTACTGGTCACCAACTGTCCCAAAGCATATAAACACACTTTTTTTGTGTGTTTTCAGAGCCACAGAGCACAGTGTCAAGGTTGGGTTGTTTAAACCCTGTCCCATGCAGCTACTAACACCTTATTCAGCAAAATCATGAGGTGCAGCACTAATTACTAAAAAAACCCAAATCATTCCGAGAAGAAAAAAAAAAAAAGGAGAGTCAAAAACAGGCCCTCAATACAGAACAAATTATCAGTTATCCCCTTCAGCAGGCTTTCCCAAGTATTTCCCTTTCCAGAAGCAGGCAGACAAGACAGTCAGACAGAATCTAAAAGGTCCTGAGACAGTTAAGGCCAAATACAGAGTGAGTTTCCAGCCCAAATGTTGTGACATTCTGATTATCTGCTAGAGTGCCCAGAGGCAAAACCCCCACCACCGTCACATGGAATACCTTGAAAACTGAGGTATCTATCACAATGAAAAATCCAAACAAGATACACTTACAAACACAAGATGAGCATTTCACATTAATTACAAATACCCTTGAAATCAGAAAACTCAGTTAATTCACAAAGCGAAAAATTCTATCATTAAAACGTTCAAATGACAAAGTTTGCTCTTCTAACATGAAACAAAAAACCATGACAAGATACAGGAGCGGTTGTTGATATCCAAGAAAAATACTCGGTGCAAGGAATATCCACTGAGATTTTTTCAAAGGCTGCCTCAAGCTTGTGCTGGGCCCAATTCTTCCATTTTTAGAGTGATGATACTCCCACCTACGTTCATTTCGCTGGACTGAACCCAGTTCTTCATATCTGCTCTTAGAATAAAAACAGTTTTTCCAACCCCTTTACAACTAAACCAGAACTGAATGTTTCCCCAAACAGGCACCCCTAAGGGTAACTCACTGCTCCAGATAAATGCACTAGGATTTATCAACCTTCATTAGGAACTACAGCCTGTAACTTGCAGCTCTCCATCATAGCAGTATAACCACCAAGACACTAAAAACGTTCTTCTCTGCTACTTCTTGTACCCTTTTTTCTTTCCTAAATACAAAAATCTTGTTATACCCCAAAAGCATCATCTCTGCTTTGTGGCAGTTTGCATCAGCCACCACTTGGTGCAATTTTTAAGGTCCCTTAGTTCTGTGTCAATACAAAACAAATGAGCTTTAAACCTACTGTTCCAGGTTCTCCCTCCAGAAAGATTCATCCAACTCCTTCTTCCAGATCCTCGGTGGTTACGTGAAAACAAGTCAGTCCAATCCCAAACCTCAGGCACTGCTTGAAGTCACGACCTCCATCTGTTTTTCCTATTTTCACACTGTATATTGGTTTCTTTTTCTTCACTTTTTGCAGCAATCACAGCTCTGCAGTTGTCAGCCTGACTAAATTTCCAACATCCTTCAGGCAGGTGCTTTAGTGAATTTCAAACAAAAGAAACCTACTTTCTTCCTTTCATTTTCATTATTGGGGTGGGGATGTGCAGGGATCATGGGCTTTAACCTGATAAATACCAAAGACATACTTTTGTTCTGATTTTTTTATTCCCTTAGCCTTATAATTCAATGTCTCTCTCTGAGCATTTCAGACTTCCCTGCCAAAAGCTGCAGTGGAGCTTTCACGTGAGTTTTACAGTCACGAGATGATCCTTGCTGCCCATTCTCATTATCACATCCCCCTTGATTCAGCTCCGTTACCTCCCACAGACAAGGAAACTTCGATAACAAAGCCACATATTTTTCTTCTCTAACAACCATGTAACAACTTTTTTTGACCATCCAAGATGATTTCCCACTCAAAAACTAATTTTTCTGCCAAGACAAATCTTTCATTTCTCTCCAGTCTATTCTTCCCTTGGCCTAAGGCAGCAGCAAGGCATTCCAGACCCTTCTGACACATTCAGTGTTTTCTGTTCAGTTAGTGTTACTCATTTTGGTAAAGGGACAAAGCTGGAAAGGATGGATTTCTATTCCTTACGGTATCCTTGAGATCTAGGTTTTCCACAGCTACAGGGAAACTAGAATCTTGAAAAGGTGTCTGACTTAACTACCTTTGAAAGCACCACAGTTAACACATCCCGAGGTTTTTTATGTCCATTTAAAAGACTGCATAACACTAAAAAGGTTTCAAGACTGAGTGTTGAGAGACTCAGATAGTTATGACCTGTCTGGTGGAGTAACTTCCCCAGTTCCCTTCATAAAACTCTCCTCCGATCTGTTCTCCCTAAACAGAAGCACTATGCTACGGAAGCTGACTTGCATGAACTGTCAGGATGTGGTGGGATCAGGGAATGTAAGGACTCTATGCCCAGAGAAGCCTTCTCAAAGAGGTGGCGACGTCCTCCCAGTAATAGCTGGGGAATTCGGAATTTCAGCACTCCAGCTGCATTACCATTTCATAGACGATTTCTCATTCAACGGCCAATAAAAAATGCGATTAATTCCACAACTGACTTAAGAGTTAGCACTATCACACCAGGAAGTTAAGAGAAATATAAGGATTCACCAACAGATCATACAAGCTCAGCCCAAAAGCACCCAGCTTACAGCACTTTCCCCAGGAACCTGAAGACAGGGATGTGAAAAGCAAGCGCTGTCTGGAGGGAGACTGCAACACTCCGGTCAAGAGTTGTGAGCTAATCATCTTCACTTTATCAGCAGCCTCTTACTCTTACACCATCCATCTCGAGACAGAAGCTAGATGCACAATATAAAAACATTTCTGAATTAAGTCTTCATTTATCTCTGCCTAAATGCATCTGACACCTGAGCAGAGTTTTATAGCCCAGCAAGCAAGTAGCATCCTGGCACAGGGAGAGACAAACCCTGCTCACCAGCCAGGAGCCTTCCGCCCTGGCCAGGGCTTACCTCAGCCCTATTCTTTCGGATTTCAACTCCCTAAGGCAAACCTAAGCATGGAAAAAGGAGGAAAGAAAGAATCTTTATTCATCCACAGCACTGCCCTGAAGATGAACTGAACTAGAACACCACTTAAAAAGCAACCATGTGAAGATAGCCCGTATGAATTTGCTATAGAGGAACTGCCCAGTGCAAATCCAAATGTACCCAACAAAAGGTGAAAAAGGGAGACAAAATTACATGAGCATTTTAAAAGGGTTTTTCGGCGAAAGTGTAAGATTACTGGCACATATTTTTGTCTAAAGGGAGCCTTCTATAAGAGATCTTCCTTTAAGTAATCCATAGAGTAAACCCAGTAAGTTTTCACTGGGTAAGACAATGCTCCAAGTCCTTAGGCCAAGGGCTTTGAACACACTAAAGAACCCTGGTTTTGGGAAAAACACAAGTGAAATGAGGGACATGTCCAGAAAACACAACTTGGGACATGGAAGAGCCTTCTTCAAACGAATGAACTTACATTCCTTTCTCATTCCACACGTGAAATACTGGTGACAGAAAAGCTGTGTGTAATGAAGCAGTAATGTACAGTCCAACAACATTCATACTAACACCTCTCAGATCCAAAGGCAGGTACTAATCCGAGATATCTCCACATTAGCACATGAAAATTTGAGTGCAAGTTCTTAAAAAGTTTTTAAGTGCAGACACGTTCCCTGCCAAGAATTAGGAAACCTTAAACAAGGAAAAGACACTTCTTAGGACACAGTCTCCTCCTCCTTTTCAAGTGCCCTCATCCAGCATTTACTTCAGTGCATAAATTCTAATCAAGCGAATATTATATCAACTATTTTCACGTCAAATTCTAATCCAGGACCTGCTGGATCGGGATGTCCCTGTCTTCCTTTTCCTGGCTGTGAACCAGATGGTTGTTTCAACAGCTCTATATTCAGGCTGTTCATAAGGAATTTGGACTTGGTTAATACCAGATTTTGAAACCTATTCCAAGAGCAGGAACCATAACAATGTACTCCATGTTTCTTTCTTTTACAAAACTCTCCATAATCAGAGTTACTCAGCTGGCATCTTCAAATTCACAGACTAAAATGGCTGGAAAACCTACTCCATTCACTGACAGCAATATCAAGCCTAGAATTTAACAGAGCAAGCTGTTGGATAAGGCTGAAGAAGGAAAAATACATAAATGGAATAAAAAATTAAATACTAATGCGATCTCTGTTTTTGTTTAATATGGTTGTTAATTTCCTTTTTCATCTGAGGTTACCTGGAAGATCAAGACAGACTGGGGACCACACAGAACAACTCCCAGCATTTACCACCAGTGTAGTTGGACCAGCTGCCAGATGGAAACACTTCTAGCTGAACACTGGAGTTCAGTACCTCCTGTTCCCCATCTCTTCTTTGCTGGGCCTTCAGAAATAAAATCACAGGTTCAGTTTATCTCAGATTACCAGAAGATACAACATTTTAACTCTCAAACGTTTGCCCTCAATTCAAGATGTGCTCGCAGTAAGAGCCTGATTTTAGTCCAAGACTAACCCTAAAGGTATTCAAGAGTCCAAACCAAAAAAAACTTAAACCCTCCTCAACGGCATGGCTAAACCCCTCACTGCCCTAGCAGGCGAGCTGAGGTCCCCTGTCAACCCAAAACACAGGCACACCCTTCCCATGGCAGAACCTCTTCCCCTCCACCACAAATAAATTACATCACACACACAGAGCCTGAAGGAATTATTTTACTATGACCAACTTTAATAAATGCTTTGGAAGTTGACAAAAAGGTTTTTAAAAAAGTAAGTATCTTCTGGACTGGGTGCACAATACTTTTGTTATGAAATCAATTGCTTGAGTTATTTCTATTGACAGGTATTCCAATGGTTTTTGGAAAGGCTGTGTACTCTGTAACAGCCAACTCTGGATTACAACGAAAGCCACTATTGAAGGCATCTGCCTTTCTTGAAAACATTTTGGCCAGTTTTTTTAACGTAAAGTTTTTCTTTAAAATAAAGTTCATTGACAGTTCTACTGGTAACCTTACTTCAAGTCTAACTCAGCGAAGGAAGTGCTTATTGGGTGTCACTACTTCACACACTTCTTCAAAACCAGTAAATTATTATTATTGTAAGATTTTTCAAGGCCTAGCCAAGGTTTTGGCCACACTCTGACGTAACTAAACGGCGCTGGGACACAACAGCCCACAACTGTTCCAAAGCACAGGAGGAATTAGCATCCATATCAACTTTCATAACAAACACGGCCCTTGACACAGCTGTTCCACCAGTGCTCAGCTACAGAGGGCACAGAGGGAGAGATTCCCCCTCTGGGCAGAGGTAAGCTGTTAAGTCAACCCTTCACACTGTGCCATTCTCTACCCTAAGTATTTTTGCAGAACCCAGCTGTGGTGCAAGTACTAGCGTGTTTCTAAAACTCACCTCAACTTAAAGACACTAGTAAATTTTCTCAGCTCGAAGACACTCTAAATGAGAGTGATTTTACACAGAACTGTGAACATTTCCCCCTCACGCAAGCTCCAGAAAAGCCCTTTTCTGAAGTTTAGCAGAGAAAGTTGGCCACTATATTTATCCCTGAGGAGTTCCTTGATCAAGCTGATTCTCCACAAAAATACCAGCATGCTGTTATGCCAACTTTCACTTCTGTTGGTGACGGAGATGGACAGAAGGCATATGTTCACCCATGGAGCAGACTGTAACATTCAAAGCGCTTTTTTTCTTTAAGCCAGCTTGGTTTTTTGTGTTATGATTACGATCACAATTGTGCTTTGTGACTTTTCTTGTCAGTCTCCAAAGTGACTCCTTTGCTGCACTGCACTAAATGACACAGTGATGGTGATAAACCAAAATGCTGCAGTATTTTAATAAAATCCTGCTTAATTCCTCTCTTTCTCCCTGTCCTTAATATGCTGCTTTCGAGAACTTGAACAAATACCAGAGACAAAAGTCAGTGCTGATTTTATGTGAAGAAGCTCTAAGTTTTTAAGCTACACACACAAAAAAAAAAAAAAATGCTGTGTGATTTATCTGTTCCAGCCACTTCCAAACAGAAGATCCAGAGGAAGTGTTAAGAGAACTAGTTTGCCCTTGAAGACAAAAATTCTCTCTGATCTGTACCATTCTTACCAACTGGAGTCCTCAGAAACAATGCAAGTGTTTTCTATGACAGGGATTTAAATGAATTATCCCACCAAAAGAGGCAGTGCTCATCCTCCTCCCTGCCTGAGTTCCTGCTCTTCGCTGTGTCAGCACAAGCTCTTGTGCCTGACAAACTGGATCCAGGAACTGATCAACTGGAAACGTGTTTTTTCTCTTGCTGAGGTTTTTTTCAACGAGATCATTTCCCAAGTGGCTGGGAGGAGCACTGAATGCCTTTTTTTTTTTGCTTCCTCCAAGCCCAACTCCCCCAAGTTCAGTGGGATTAGTACCCACGCTGATGCAGGGGCTGAACAGCACTGAACACTTGAGGGTAAAAAAAACTAAGTCACATCATGACTCGAAAATTTCAACTTCATTAAAGCATTGTTCCCCATTCTGTGGAGGAGAACAATTCGCACCTGCAGAACAGCATCAAGAGGAAAATTCCACTGGCAAAGCATTTCAGGACAAGACTGAACAAAAGGCAAGAATACCTGGAGTCTGGAAAAGGGAAAGCTCCAGGACAGGAAAACACGTGAGTCACCTGCCAGACACAGATGCACAGGGGAGCTCCAGCTTCTCCTTCAAGTGTTTAGTTTTTTTCTTGTGTGTGGGAAGAACTGGGAAGGTTAAGAACTGGAAGGGTAAGAGCAACCCTCCCCCTCTTATCCCTGAATCACTCCCTGTCCGAGAGGGGGGTTTCAGATACTCCCCTTCTGCTGGGATCGTAATCCCCAAAACTGCTCCTGCACAGCTGGACAGATGTACAGACTTAGAAACAACCATTCCTTGTTCATCAGTGCAAGGGAAAGCAAACCTGAGACCAGATATGAGGCAGCCCCCTTAGCAGCAGTTTGAACTTGTATTACTGTGTGCAAGATGTCTTCAGTTTTAACCTTAAAAATAAAGAATCTAGACACTTTTTGATTGTTTCAAGTTGAACTTGAGGAGAATGGAAGTCAAAATCCCAAACTGATATTCTAAATAGCAATATTTCATCATATTTCTTAATGTTCCAACATCTTTCTAGCTCTGTTTTCTAGCTCTGAGCAGCTGCCTATTTGGACACATTATGCACTCTTGATGATTAATACCACATAAGCTACTGGGGTGGGGCAGGGAAAAACATAAAATCGAGGTTTACTTCAGGTCGTTTCCTAGAATACACCATTACACCCCTGGAATTTGAGGATGCAGGTAAAATACAGAAGAGGAATGACTCCTGTACATCAAACACCAGTAATTTGAATTTGTCAAAAACTGCTTTAGGTAACGCCAACAAAATCATCCTAATGACAACATCCAGCCTAAAAGAAAACACTGCAAGCACAAACAAGGATGTATTAAAGACATGCTTGGCTTTGTGGCTGGTTTTTAGCCTGGTGTACGACTATTACCTCATGTGAAAAAAAGATGACACCACAGTTAAGTAATACCTCCACGTGGCTTTAGCTCTTCACGCAGTCATGAGCTTTGGATGGCATATGGGGGATAACCTGGCTGAAAAACATCTGGAATACTGAGATAACCTCTCCCAGTACCGATTAACACAAAGCACTGCTTAGTGGAAACAGAGAGGAAATGCTGCCCTTCATTGGTCAACAATGGATTTTTTTTCCAGAACTCCTGTGGACACTGCACAATGACTGGATGGAGGTCACCAGAATTCCCACACTAACACCAAGAAATACTGATATTCACTGGTAAAGGTAACCTCACATTAAGGAAGACTTTTTCCCTAAGTACCCATGTCAGCTAAATGACCTTACCCGAACCATTTGCCAGCATTAGTCCTCCCTCACCAACGGTTTTCTTTCTCAACAGATCAAAAGTTATGGACACGACAAAAGAAGTCCCATCCAGGTGCAGAAGCTCTACAGACACAGCACATGTTCAGGATGTCATTTCAGTTGAGTCACCTACAAAGCCACACCATCAAGAAACCAGAAGCACAGCATTTCAGAAAAAAACACACGATGTCTACCAAGGCAGCCATGGATTCTGCTCAGATGACCTGAAGACACTAATAGCAAATTTAGGCAATTTTTATTTAACACCAAGTTAAAAGGGCTTGTTCCCTTAACCCCCAAAACAAAGGCTTCTTACTCATCTTGGATCTGCGGCATTGATTTTTCAGTTCCTAAATCCAATTGCAAATCAGCTATATCCTAAATAAGCACCAACAGTTTTGGTTTTAAAACACAGACAGAGGGAAAAAAACAAACACACATAATCCCATTTGCCTTCAACCTTGACAGATGAGGAAATTCTCTCAGCTAAATTTCTTCCAGAGAAACTACTCTCTTTACAGAACTGAATTAGTGGCTTAAAATGTGGGGTGTTTGGCTCCAGCCAGCACACGGGATTATGTTTATAAGGACATTTCCTGAAGAAATATCTAAGGAAGTAAACAAATCCACATGGTGCCGCCAATACTGAACTCCACCTTCTGCAGTGGTTAGTTTATGCTGGGGGGTTTCTTTTTCAACCCAGATAGTCACTGATTACTTGAATTAAATAAAGCACACAAAAAATATAGTAATATTTGAGGATTTTAAAAAAAATGCGTTCGGTCTAACCACACTGATATTGCTGGAACCTAGTCTAGGAACGGTAAGGAAGCGATGTTAAACAGTTTTGGCTAATGCTTCCTGGGGTCAACTACAGCAGATTTCATTACTGTGAAACCTGGTTGTGGGATTCTCCTACCAACAGCCCTAGGATCAGCTCTGAGATTTCAGGGATTTTTGAGAACCATCTTAGGGCATTTCTCTCTTATTTCCTCTTTTGAAGGGAAGAAACAAAGTGGTACAGGCAAAACACAGCTGAAACAGACAGGAAAAAAAAGAATTAGAAGATAAACAACGCAGCAGAATCTGAGACCGAACTGCACCTCAGGATGTCACACACTCAGAAGGACAAGGCCCAATTAGTTGCGTGTTCAGTCACATCTGCGAGGACCCAAGGACATGAAAGTAAGGGCAGTGAAGGGAACGCATCACACAGTGGCCAAGCCAGACATACTGGCCCTGGAGAATCCAAAGGCCTTATTCCAGGATTCTGATGAAGACTGTTAGGGTTAAAAAAAGCAAACAGATTTATAAAATAAATTCTGTGTTTCAAATCAGCTCATTTGAACACTTAAGCTCTTCAAGTCTTTTCCAATTTAAATATTACAACCCTGTGCCTGTGATGCTCTTGAAACCACACCAGGACGCCCAAGTTTTCAGATTAACGCCTTAAATCTGAATCCAAGGAATTCAGAGTAGCTTCTTCCGCATGAAGAAATTTTTGAGGACTGGTGGTGTTTTGTTGTTCTACTTACTTCATCTTACTAGCTCGGTTCAATCACTATTACAATTGCAGCTGAAAAAACAAAAATGAACTTTTACTTACAGGAGGCCCAAGTGAACCAAGAATGCTTAAAAAACAGCCAAAACAGCTCAAAAAGCATCCTCTGCATAGGGCAGTGCTTTCAGGTATAGTTAACTGAGGATTGTATTCTAGAAGGCTAATTTGCACAGCACATAAGAATCCAGTAACAGAAAAGGTAATAAATATGCACAAACCCAAGATGGATCTACGCCTTGGATCATCACAAGATTCATGAACAAAACGTAACTTACCAAATTTTAAGATGGATATAAAGGGCAACTATAAATTTCACCGCCAGCAGCAAACATCCTCCAAGTACAAAGACTTGAAATAAGCTTGTAAACAATTTTTATTACACAACTGAACCTTTCAGTGTTAAATAAGAGAAGCCCTAATGCACTCTGGACAGCAGGTTTCTAAGCAGCAACTTGCTACGAGGACCTGCTCATTTTTTACATTATTTCACTATGAATTGAAGTGTTGAACAAAATTTGTACATACAAAAACACTTTCAAGGAACCTGCAAGCTGATCTCCCCTGCTATGTAACTCCTACTGTCATTCTTCTCATACCTTAACATTCCTCTTCCTGTATACTGAGAAAAGTTCCATTTTTAAACAACTGTTTTTCAGGGAAAAGGCAATTTACCATTTACAGACAACGTTGGACTCCGCTACCTGAAGTCTTGGGGTTTTGCAGTAATTTGCTGCAACTTAAAAAATCAACCTTGAAGGCTGCCAAGAACAGTGTTGCAGGAGCTCATTGAGTTGTTGGTATGAAATTTCCATTCAACTTCTCCCAAAGCTCTCCACAGTGCCTGTGTTCCCACATTGAGATCTGATGGAGCTTAGACGTAGAGATGAAGACAGCTGATTACAACTCTTTATTCCATTCCATCAGCTCAGCAACGACTCAGCCGAACAAGGTCTTTCTACTCCTGGGGTTTCTGTGACTCGGGATGAGCCAGGTTTCCCTTTAGAACTCCTTGGACTTGTTGCTACTGTACTCCTGATTTTTAGAAGCTGTCTCATTAGCAGTCAAATCTAGAAGCACTTTGCTTCAGAGATTAGAGAAGTCTTAATGTATTAAGCATGGGAAGGGCAAAAAATAGCCTAAGACAAACTATCTTAAGTTTACAAAGATAATGAAGGGAATGGTTGGGAGGGAACGCCAGCTTCTGCAGCATTCCCACAGTAGTTTCCATTTACAGCAAAACCAGCAACTTACATTTCTTTGTGTTTTTCATTTTATGTGCCTTCCAGACTGCCCGTGGTCAGAAGACCACAATCCAACTGCAGAGCTGGGCACAACTCAAGAAAATCTGAAATAAAAAAAGATTTTAACCCCCAAACAACTAAAAAGCCCTTTGTTTCTACAGTGCGATTTTTTTTTTTAAAGCTCCTAAAAGCCAAAACTAACCATCAGCTTCCTTTCAGACAAAGAAACCTCCCTTTCACTGAGAACACCCAAAACATGTTTCCTCCCCAGGACCTGCTGGGAACAACTTTCAAGTTGGATGCTCTGCTCCATAGATCAGGCCATCCTCATGTTCACATTCCTAAAAACTGTGATTTCAGCTCTGCATATTCTACAAGCTGCATCATTTTATCCTCAAGTCACTAGGAGAAAGACTAGAACAGATTTTTGCAAGCAACCTGCATGATCAAGAACAATTATAAATTAAGCATGTGGCATATATTTTGTTGTGAATCCTGAATTTCATCATCTCAGTATTATTCACTTGCTTACTTAGGCCTGCTTAATATTTAATCCCAGACCACCCAGCCTGGGCAAGCCTTCACTTAGTATAACGTGAAACCATCAGGGAAGCTTCCAGATGCCCAAACTGCCTATATCAGTATCTATAGCACATGTCACTCTGTCAAAAAAAAAAAAAAAGTGAAGTATTCTGCTGCCTCATGGTATTTAATGATCATTGGCATTTTTTCCTCTCTGCAGGTCTGAAAGCATGTGAAACAGGTGCCTATGGCTCTAAAGTACAGCATGCAGGCAAAGGCTCACCTCATCCAGGGATTTCCTCAAGAGCTACCTCAGCTGTCTCCACCCTTCCTGTTCTGCCGCACACACGATTCCACCTGAGAGCTCTCAGTATAGGGAGCCATTGGGAAGAACGGCTGTGGACCACTAAATAAAACCTGCCCGTGACTTCGCCAGGAGGTCTCGCTTGACACAAATTCTGTCGAATGTTTCCATCACACGCAACTGATCTCAGGGATTGTCAACCGATACATTGAAGTCACTCCAGGGCCTCCATCCCTCCACCACACATCACCGCAGCAAATCCCAAACGCCTTTGCTCAACAGAGTTCGCCAAGCATCTGTAGGACTGCTGGACAACACAGTCCAGCAGAGCAGTTATCCTACAAGCCTTACACCATAAAAACTTCTGCCTACACAATGATATTGACTTTCCTAAAAATCAACCCCACAGAAACAAAATGCCCAGCGTACCGACTTGTTGAGACACGCTCACTGCGTGCAGTTTATCTCAAACAGCTAGATAAAATGCTTCTTGTATCAACTTCAGCAGGAATAAAATGCAGAGTGCTGCTTAACCATGGAAAAACCTATCACCATCCTAGCCTAGCCCTTCCTTGAACCTATCAGACTCTTCCTTCCTGCCCAATTTCTAACAGAACCGTAGATATATCACTTGAAAGCCAAACCGCTTAGAAACCAAGCGCAAAGAAAAGCTAAAAAACTTGAAGTGGACTTTTTTGCGGATACTACTCAAAAAAACAAAGCGGAAGTGAATGTTCAGCTGGGGAGGTTACAGAATTAAAACCATTCAGCAAAGCAACCCTTTGTAACTACATATGCAAATAAGGGGCTCCCAGCCTTACCGGCCTTTTCCAACGATACCTACCTGGAAATCCTAACACCAGACAAAATCGAGTTATTAATGCTTTCCTGGGCTTGTTTCTGCATTGCACGGAATCAGGGTGGCTGTCGGGTTCAGAGAAAGCGTCACACAACAGTTCAACACCCTGGGCTCTCTGGCAGCCTTTGCCTGGCTGCACCTTCACCTGCTTTAGCTGCACCTTCACCTGCTTTAGCTGCACACTCTCCAAGACGACCTATTCCCACCACTGGGCGCGCCAACACCTTTCCAGCCACACAGCCAGCACTCCGGCCTATCTCCGGAGCCTCATCCCGGGCTTGCCAGCAGCATTTCCACTGCTCGGCTCTCCCTCTCCCGACTCCCACATCCATCGCGATGTAGCACATGGCACACAGCACGGCGGCAGAGAGCACCTGCAGCAGCTCCTAGGCCTTTCTTTTCGGGATAAAGCCACACCAGAGATGAAGGCGGCCGCTGGCTGCGGCTCCCAGGGAGCCTCCGACCCCAGGGGAAAACCGAGGGGCACTGGCCCCGCATCTCGGCGCGCAGGGGGGACCGGCGGCCGCTCCCCGAGGCGAGGGGTGACCGGAGGCCGGAATCGGCCGTGCCCCCGCCACGAGGTGCTGCCCCTTCCCGGCTCTGCCGCAGGGCCGAGGGTGGGGGGAGCCGGGAGCGGGCTGGAATTATGAAACCAGATCAGCAGGGAAACCCCCGGGGCCTCCCACACGACGTACCTCGGAGACCTCCTCTTCCTCNGCCTCGCCGCCGCCGCCCTCACCACCTCCCTCCTCCGCCGTCACCGCTACCGCCGCGCCGACCGCCTTCTCCATGGCCGGAGAGGAAGGAAAAGGAGGAGGAGG
>VZTF01003396.1:191638-219321 GCA_013397755.1 Cnemophilus loriae
CTCGCTGCTGCGGGCCGGCCGGCCCGCCCGCCCGCCGCGCTTCGCCTTGCCCGGCACCGCCTTCTTCTTCAGCAGGAGGTCGCACACCCGCACCAGCCCGGCCGCCCCGGGCCCGCACGGCGATGGGGGCGCGGCGGGGCCGCTCGGCCCCTCCGGGGGACCGGGCCCTGCNCCGCCGCTGCCTCGGTCACCTCTAGCGCCGGCGCCGCCGCCGCGCCAACTCTCGCGATACTTCCTGCGGCCGCCGCTCGCGCCGCGCTCGCTCCCCTCGTGCCGCGCGCGCTCTCGCTCTCCCCTCACGCCGCCCGCTGCCGCTCTCCTCGCGTCCCTTCCCCGTTCCCGGCAATGGGACCGCGGCGGCGGCGGCGGCGGCGGCGGCGAGACACCCCTTTCCCCCTTCCCCCCTTCCTTCCCTTCCTTCCGCCCGCGCCGGCGCCTCGGCGCCGGAACCGCCGCTCGCGTCATCACCCTCAGCCTTCAGCCCGCTCCGCCTCGGTAAGGGCAACGGGTAGCCCGGCCTCGCCTTCCTCGGGAACCTTCCACCGGAGCCTCCCGTGGGCGCAGAGGTGCCGAGTTACCCCGGCGGGGCTCGGCGGGCCCCCGCGGTCTGTAGGGGCAGCGCTGCCCCCAGAGCGTGAAGGAGCGCGCCGAGGGCGGGAAACCCCCGTGAGGGAAGGCCCGCGTTGAAACCCCACAACACGCAGAATTCCACTCAAAAGTGATGGTCTCTCATACAGTGCGGACAATACGCATTAAAAAGCGATCTCCAAAGTCCCCTTATAATAGAAATTGGTGGGGCGTCACTAGAAGGGTCAGAAAATTAACTGGTAGAGTATCACTAGAAGTTGTGGTCAGTGGAACCACAGAGCACAGAATTCCAGTTAAAAGTGATGTCCAAGGAACGACTGGACGTGGCAGTCAGTGCTATGGTCGAGTTGACAAGGCGGTGACCAGTCAAAGGTTGAAGTCGGTGGTCTTGGAGGTCTTTTCCAACCTAAGTGTTTCTGGGATTCCGTATTCATCCACAAAGTTTGTTCTCACCAGGTGCTCTGCATTCAAAGGTAACCTCCAAACCCGTTTTACAACAGTTTTCTTACAATATCACTAATAATTACAAACATAAAGATGCCCATGTCAATTCCACCATATTTCTTTAAAGAAACACTTTAAATGTGTCATCATGCCCTCATTCAGCCCTCAGGCCCCCTACCCCGGATTTTCATCCCCAGAGTGTATTCAGGATATTAATACTGTTGCCTCCATTGGGGCAGGCCGAGTCTTGCAGTAACCAAAGTTAAATAGATGTTAAATATAAGTATAAATATAAGTTAAATATGTTAAGTATTTAAATTATGACTGCTTCATTGGAGAAAGGGACTTTTTCCATTTTACTTTTTAGACCTGTTGGAAGTGAAAATGATTTTAACCACAGAAACACATTACTGACCAGTAATGGCTCTATGCACTGGTACACTGTGGATGTTTTGGAATTGGTGCTTCAAACCAACAGTGCCTCTTCCAGGCGTCTTTTACAGAAATGAAAAGAGATTGTTGTTATTTGACTACTTAGGTGTTGTTTCTCTTATTTGGCTGGTGTCGGAGAGCACCAGCCAGGTCTGCAGCTCCTCTGAAATTAAACGTTGCTTTTTGAAAAAATCCTCAACTGGCTCTCATCATGGAGTCTGCACGGTTCCCCCCCAAATCTTCGTGTTGCTGAAATCCCACTAAAACATCCTGATACGTGCCTCTGTATGCTCTTAATGAAAGGACCGCCTTGGTTGTAAGAGCCCCACTGTTAAATTACATTATTTCCGAGTCATCTGGAAATAACTGACACAGACTCTTAACCTTCTAATTCAGAAGATTAACCTCCAGTCTTCAGGTACGAGGTCTAAACTGAATGTTACCTTTATAAATATCTCTGCAGATGATAGTTCGATGTGATCCAGGAGGAATAAACTGAAAACTCTGGGCACCTACCTCCTGCTTCCTGGTGTGACTGCACAGAAATCTCAAACCGCACCAGCACGAGATGTGTGATGGCAGATCAGTGACAATAATACTTTTGTCCTCTTATAATTCTTTTTTTGCATTAAAATTAATGCAAATGCATTGATTTTTACTGGTTTCTATCGGGATCCAAGCACAGATTAATCATTTGTTATTTGTTACAATTATATATAACACTATATATGTGTTATATATAATAACACATATATAGTGTTATTATATATATGTTATAATACAGGAGTTATTTAGCACTCCTGTATTGTTTGTTGTCATCACAAGAGGCAGAAAAGAGAACTGTAAGTGAATATAGGTAATCTCAGCCCTACCACCTGAGATTTGTGGTGTGGTGTGACAAGGATGTCACTCTTCCAATGGATAAACCTGGAAAAATGACCTGATCTTCATAATTTGATCCGAGAGGTGACTGTCTGTAAACAAAACACATCTGGGATTGCTCTAGCTGTACAAGCAGCCAAACAGGTCGTCCACATGCACCACATTCACCCACCTGGGTCTGGGAAGGGGGGTTGTAGAGCTGGATTTTACCCTTGGAGCTGTTAGCTGCCCTTTCTCCGTCCCTTCCCAGGATGGTGTAAGGTGGGAAATGGCCTCGAAGGGTTCTGCCGTGGAGTTACTCTCAGCTACAGTGTATCACAAATCTGCCTTTGATACCGGGTACGTTTTCACCTTATTCCAAGTATCCATTCAGGTTGTTAGACTTGGAAAGGGTCCAGTTTCTTGCTAACGAAAGCAACCGTAGTATTTTATCTCTCTGTGTTGTATTCCCAAGCCCAGGATCAGATGGAGCAGTTACCAGCCCCGCTTGTGTTGGCACAGGCAGAGTGGGCTGTCGGAGACTGTTTGTTCCGTTTCTTTTATGGTGGTGACCTCTGTTCTGATCAAAGAGTGGCGCCTCCTCATTTTGCACTGCAGAGCAAGTCCTTTTCCTCCATTTCACAGCATCCAGTTTATCCCTGCTCTCCCCGCCACCCTAGTTTGAGCCTTTTCTGCTGGAGCCCTTCCAAAGAAGGGCAATGGAGCTGGGGAAGGGTCAAGAGAGTAAATCATGAGGAGTGGCTGAGGGAGCGGGGGGGGTCAGCCTGGAGAAAAGGAGGCTCAGGGAACGTGTGCAGCCAGGTGGAGGTCAGGCTCTGCTCCCAGGTTACAAGCCTCAAGTTGTGCCGGGGAGGTTCAGGTTGGAAATCAGGAAGAATTCCTTCACAGAAAGGGTTATCAAGCATTGAGACTGCTCAGGGAAGTGGTGGAGTTACTGTCCCTGGAGACAGTAGTTCCCTGTTCAAGAGACAACTGGACAGGGCACTCAGTGCTCTGGTCTGGTTGACGAGCTGGAGATTGGTCACAGGTTGGACTCGATGGTCTCGGAGGTCTTTTCCAACCTAAAAGACTCCGGGATTCTGTGAGTGCAACAGCAATCAAGGCACTTGAGTTCTTCAGAGAAACTCGGTTTTAGATCCATGGGGCTTATAAAATTTGTTTTTGTCTTGGGCAAAAGCTGCCAACACAAGTCTGCTCCTAATGTTGGGATGGTTTGAATGCCTTGGGAAGGTGCAAAACTTCTCCAGCACTTTATATTTTAGAAACCCAAATTAAAACGTTCTTGTAAATACTATGATAATCATCAAGACATTATTAAGGAGTAAATAATCAAGATTTTTTTTAATCAGTTTTTTTTTGTGTCCCAGTTTCCACAAGGGTGTACAACCCATAGCTGTGTTTCCTGTTCATAGGGCTCTTGGGGAACAGAATGCATATTACTGAAAAGCCAGTGTAGGCTCTAATTAGGGAAGTAATACCTAAAAAACACGTTTCCTTCCTTTGGTGAGTCTGTGAAGTTGGTTAACTTTGAACACTTGGGTTTTTTGGTAGCATAAAGCTGCAGGAAATCATGGAATCATAGAATCACAGAATGGGATTGGTTTGGGTTGGAAGGGATGTTAAAGATCACTCAGTTCCAGCTCCCTGCCTTGGGCAAGGACAGCTTTCACTATTCCAGGTTGCTCCAAGCCCTGTCCAGCCTGGCCTCAGACACTTCCAGGCATGAGGTAGCCACAGCTTCTTTGGGCAATGGGTGCCAGGGCCTCCCCACCCTCCTAAATCTTGGGAAAAATAATAATCCTTTGTTATCTCTTTCATCTGTGACTTCTGCTTTTGTATTTCTACAATTTCCTCCAGGTTATTAATCACTCCACTGAGCACTCCATAGGAGCAGTGGGAAAGCTTGGGGTCTGGATTCAGTGAATACTTCCAGGAACTGTCTCCTGTGTGCCAGATTCCTTAAAAAGTTCTACAGGACAAACAATGTGTTGAAACCTTTGCTGTGGTCTAATTATCCTCATGGATCTGCTTTCAGTTTCATTTATAGCTGCTGGAAGCAGCGTCGTCGTCAAGGTCGGGAAGCAGGGAGCGAGGGAGCATGAGTTTTGTTTGCAATTAGTGCAGGGACTGAAAAGAGTTCGTAACTTCTTGACTTTTTAACCCAGACTCAGGACTGCTACAAGGCTACCAAGTTGCTCATCCAAATAAACTTTAAAATTAATCCAAACCCCAGCTGCTGCCATTCTCACTGCTGAATGCTTTGGTTATCTTTGATACGTACAGTTTTGCCATTGTTGCAGCTTCTATATGTGCTGGAGTGTTTTTATTCGTGTCCTTCAGGGAACTGTGAACCCCAGACTGCATTGTTTCAACACACACACCAGAGGGATGGGCTCACTGGACCTCCTTGGTGCATAGCATAGAAGATCTATCTGAAATGGGAGGCAAGATAAACTAAAATTAGACCACCATGACTTGTTTTAAACAGAAGTAATAGAACTGAAGTTGTTCAGCAATTATGCGATGACTGCTGTCCAAGGCAAAGGGAGAAAGAAGGAAAAGAATACAAATATTTGTACATTCAGAGAAGTACAGTTTTCTGTGATACACGTTTTTAGCCTTGTCTAAACCACTCAGTTTTAATCCCAGTAAACTGCACATGGAAAAGAATGATTAAAAACATATTTTATGTAGCCATGGCATTTGCTTTAAATTACATTTTTTTACTATCTCTATTTCACCATTACAGCAAGTTCCCTGTGAGCATCTCAAGTGGTGTGGCCTTGTGAGTAAAGAAAGTAAAGACAATCCAGACAGATGGAGAATTTAAGAGGAGCAGTGCTAGCCCAGGAGAAGTACTTAGAGTTACAGCAGAAGGTGAGTTTACATTACTGTTAACACTCAAACCCTTCCAGCCTGAAAGCCTCTTTAGGATCAAATTCTGCCTGTTTGGTGCGGTAAGTCAGGTGATTTTGCCCTTGGCTGTCCTTATCCGTGATCAGTGTCATTGGGAATACACATATATATCCCGCTCAACTGTCTTCCAAACCATTTGTGTTCCATCTCAGATACTGATACTGCATGTTCTGTTAGTGTCTCTTAAAACATCGTGCCAGCTTTGACCGCTTCCTCACAGGGAGAATTGTGAAGGGAAAAACAAGTCCAGAAAGCAAAACCTTTCAACGACTGATTCAATGAAGAAATCTGCAAGTGCTCTGTTAAAAAACAAAACATTTGTTCTGAAATGTATTTGGTACTTTGGGGGTCTTAGTTAAGAAATGGCTTAAGCACTTGAAATCCTAAAATGCATTAGTACTCTGTGAGCCTTACATTTTAACAAGCATAAATGATTCTGAAGGTATGTTTCAGGTTCCTAATTTGCTCGATAAGCTTTCAAAATTATCGTCCTCTGTGAGTATAAAACTGAAAAACAGCATGACAAATAGAGGCAAAGGGCATCTGGACAAGATTCTGGATTCTTTCTCATTCTCTTCAAGTGCAGTCGAAGGTAAAATAAAACAAAGACAAGACAAATCATAAGATCAAGTGAATTTTTTTGTGCATCTCGTGTATAATGGATCTGTAATCCAAAACTGTAAATGAGACCTCTGAAGCCAAAGCCGCATCACCTGTGTTTGAATATCAAAGTTTACATGTCAAATTAATGTTTTGCTGTTTGGTTTTTGTTTTTTTTATTTCTGACATTTAAGGCAGCATCATATGTAGGCTACACAGGAGTCAGCTAGAAGGTTAAACATTTCTTACACTTTGTGTTTTGCCTGAGTTCAGCCAATCCATAATGATAATTTCTATAGTAACCACTTTTTAAGTAAACAATTGATTAGTTCTGAAATTAGTCCTTGAAACAGCTTCTCTTGGAGCAGCTTGGAAGATCTCAGTGCAAGCAGCCTTCTGCTGGCATGCAGAACAACAAGGCTCAGGCTGTTTTTTCTATCCTCATAAAGAGTGTGCCTTGAGAATATTTATCCTCCCAGGGTAGTTTTATCTCTGGATAAGGAAGGGAGTGGGAGTCTCCATGTAAAACTCGGTAAGACCTTGGATTCAGTGAAGGCAGTGTAAGAAATGCCTTTGATATCTCAGAAAGGCACTTAAAGTGGAAGAAGAACATTTTTTGCAGAGTTCGAACTAGAAGTAGAAAAACTGTCTAAAAGTTTTTGATGGTCTAGAATTCCTTAACCCCCAAGCTCTCGTGGAGCCTCTGGTTTTCGAACAGAACCTGCCCTCACTTGTCTACTGTGTGCTGTTCCACTTATTGGCTACATCTTGTGGGTTCCTGCTGTTTTAGGGGGGCATTGGGATAGGGTTTTTTAAAAACAGAGGAGAGCTCAATGTTTCTGTTATTTCAGTTAGACTCAGTAGGTGGAGCTAAAAGCCGGCAACTCACCTGCAGCTAAAACTAGTCCGATTTTAACTCTTTCCAATGCTTTGAAATTTAATTTTTACTAAAGTGTTTGATTCTTAAATATGTATGTCCTAGAATTTTTTTTTATTTGACAGTAAAGTGATTTTTTTGTGTGTAATTTATGTCCAGCAGGCTAAACAAGGATCTTCTGTCTGTGTGTGACATTTACAAATCCATTGACTTTATTGCTAGCTAATTACGAAGTTAGGAGCTGCCTTCAATAGGTTTGTGTTCCTGAATTAGTGACCTTTTCAATAAGGAGAAAAGGTGCTGGTGGGGTGAATTTTCTTTTTGTCGCTTGTCATTCTCTTATTTCCTTCTTTATGACTCTGAGTTCATTTACATTTTTTAAATGGGAAAATATCTCAAATGTCAAACTTATAACTGTCTGGTGAGTGAGCCTATGAGTGTCTTGAAAGGTAAATCTGGATCTTTTATTCTCATTCATGATTTTTGATGCACAGACTCAGCTCAGTTTTCTCAAGTGTGTTATTTTCAATTATAGACAATATATTAACTTCCACTACTTAACATTGTATTCCAGAACTCAGTTTGAACACAAATTCCCAAGCTTACCTTCAGCCATCACTACCATCTCTCCGTGTTCACCAAAGCTCTTAAATGGCACTGAATTTCAGTGAGTTTTATATTTGGATTCAGCAAAGCACTTTACATGTGACATTTATGTACCCTAATTCCAAATCCTGTGCGTCTCTTTGTTAGGTAGTGACTGTCACAAGCCAGAAAAGCTGTCCAGAATCTTTGGAGTGCTTTATCAGCATTACCTCGTATCTTAAGGAACCTCTCACATTCTATATTTCTGATAGGTTTCTTTAATTTAAAAAGACTCACGTGAGGACAATGAAAACATACTTCAAGAAAAGCACCTCCATAAGCATTGCACAAATACTTTGCAATAAGAGCACTGAATAAATCACACATCATTACTAATCAACAAGCCAAGTTTTCTCTCTGTTATTAATCAAACCCCAGTGAGAGCTAATCTCTTTTTTAGACACATCATTGTGGCAGTTCTCTATGATTGTCACTTTCTTTGCCCACAATAACATGAAATTCTTCTTAGTTTTGAGGTCCACAGCCTCTTTGTGCAAATAGTTTTGTTAACAGTAGGTGGCAGATTTTTCCCACCTGAGAGCTTGGAAAATGCTTCATCGGGCTAGTTCTTATGGAATGCTGATACCCGTTTATTCAGGACACACTGTAGCTTTCCCCACCAGAGCTCTCCTTTAGGAGTAGATTAGTCTTGAACATCAGTTTTATGGTAATCTCAATATTACCTGAGCTAGACCTGCTTTTTGCAGGTACATTTCCTACTCTTCCACTAACCACTCTAAAAACATTTCTGTAATTTGATGTGAAATAACTTCCTTAAAATATTGTAGGGAGGGTTGAAAATCTGCATGGAAAGATCCAAGATCAATCTCCCTTTTATCGAGCTCACTTTCCAGTGAAGTCAGGCACGTTTTGGCACTGACTTTGACGTGATTGGAATTAGGTCAATGCTGAATATATTTCAAAATCCTGCATAGAGGACCTGGTAACCTTAGTGAGTTGCCAAAGAGCTCCTTAAGCAATATCAGTGCCCAAGAGACAGGAGTCTCTGCTTTGTCTCGCTTTAAATCAGTCCTTTCCCAGCCTAAAGGGCAGTTATATACTAAAAGGAGGAAGGGAGAACTTGATTTTCCTTTCAGAAGTGGAAGCAGATAGATTGCCTAGCTGATAACAAAGAGTCACATAAAATAATCTTGCTTTTCTTTGAAAACTAACTAACTAACTAAATAATACACAGAAGTTTCTTGGCAAGCCTAGTCTCAGTTTCAACTTCTCCACACAATAATTTTAAATTCTGATGTAACGTTGTTCTGGATTGAATTTTATGACCAGCTTGAGTGTGAAGTTTTCTTCTTGTGGATGGACAGGTAAAATAACCTAAGCCCATGTCAGTGGAGTTTCTGTTTTGTGATAGTGGGATAGTGGGAATGGAACATTCTATAGCCACAAGCCTCTGGGGCCTGATGGCACGCATCCCAGAGTCCTGGGGGAGCTGGTGGTCTCCAAGCCACTCTCCACCATCTTGGAACAATCACAGCCATCAGGTGAAGTCCCCAGTGAGTGGAAAAAGGGAAACTTTTTATAAAAGGTGTAGAAAGGAAGACTCATGGAACTATAGATGGGTGAGCCTTTCTTCTGTGCTGGGGAAGACCTTGGAGCAGATCTTCGTGGGAGCAATGTTGAGGCATCTGCAAGACAGAGGAGTGATCCGGGACAGCCATCACAGCTTCACTAAGGGCAAATTGTGCCTCATCAAACCGATGCCTTTATGATCATCAAATCCAATCATTAACCCAGCACCGGCAAGTGCACCCATAAAGCATGTAAATTAACTGAATCCAAAATGTTTCACTGGAAACATCAGAGTACTGATAAACTTTCATAAAACCCACAGTTATATTTCCGTATTGGCTCTGACAAACCTGCAGGGAGGGCAGGCTCTGTACTTGAGAGTTTTCTGTCAAGTGATGCAAGAATATTTGGGTTCTGGGACGTCAAAGGATCCATCCCAGAACTCCTACTAGCTGGCAGCAAAGAGGCTGCAGTGCCCAGCAGTGCAGCAGGGCCTCAGAAGCCATGAGACTTGTGTTCGTATCAGACTCTCAGCATTTTCAGGCTTCCTGGGCTCACCTGGAACAGTGTTCTCAGTCTTTACTTAGCACTAGGTTGTCCTCTCTGCCAATAGGAACTGGGAGAAATTTGGTTCGACACGTAATTTGCCCAGCTTCCAATTTCCCAGTCCAGGGAGCCAGGAATCTGCCTAGATCTGCACTGACTTTAAGGGA
Organism: Cnemophilus loriae; assembly: GCA_013397755.1. Classification (NCBI taxonomy): domain Eukaryota; kingdom Metazoa; phylum Chordata; class Aves; order Passeriformes; family Corvidae; genus Cnemophilus; species Cnemophilus loriae. The sequence continues at coordinate 201,266 of VZTF01003396.1, forward strand.
AGCCTTAAGCCTCTTTGCCCTGGGAATAGCTCCAGTGCCTAGACACCCACTCTGTGTTTCCAGCACTCGGAGCCAAGGAGCAGAGTCAGAAACCCAAGTCCACTCTAAACTGAAGGTGCCAGATAAGGGCGCTACTATGTTAATTGTTATAATGGAATTCTCTGAGTTGTTTTTGAGACCTGCGAATAGGCTGTGGATATGCCTGACTGGCGATACTGGAGCGCTGTTGGTATGAGCAGAAAAGGCCTTTGGGCAGAAAGCAAATGTCAAGGACTGTCAGCATGGGGTTGGAGAGCACCACAGAGGAATGGCCTTGCGAGTGTAGCCTCTGCCTAATTGATCCAAAAGACAACACCAAAAGCTTCATGGGCAAAGAGTTTGTTAATATTTCTTTGCATGACTTAAGAAGGATTCTCAGTTTAGTGTTCAAATTAAAAAAAAAACAAACGAACCAAACGTAACAGCTATTCCAGTTTTGCACAGCCACAGATCTGCCTGATAGATCTCTTTAGTTCCTCTGATGTATGGACCAATCTTTTGATAACTTATTTAAGAGAACCACAAGAACCACACAGATCTTTGGTAAGCTCAATCACAGTTTTTGGTCTCTGATGAAATTTTTCTGATTCTGGGAATGTACTGAGGAGCCTTTTTTCTAAAATCAGGTCTTCTTGAAGGCCCTCAAATTCAGAGAGATTGAATTTCAAACCCCAATAATGTCTCTCCTTTGAAAATCAGAGTTTACAAGCACTACTCTAAAGAAAAAAAGAAAAAATAAACAAAGCAACATTTCCTCAGTTTTGTATTATTTTTAGTCACTTCCTTAACTCTGGGAATCCCAGGTTTCCTGTATTATGTGTCATGGTGTAACAAATCCACGTGAAGGAGAACGTGGGAAGGAAAACAGCAACCTGAAGAAAGACAATGTTTTGTTGCTGCTGCTGCACATCCAGTTCTCTTCTAAGAGATCATTACATCCTAGTAATATCATTGGGAATCTGATTAACGTTGAAGGAAGTACTGAACGTGGAACTACATGCCAGAACTCACCTAATAAATGTGGTCTGGTTGAATGCTGCTTGAAAAACAATTGATTTTTACAACAGAAAGGTACAGGTACTTGGATTTGACTAGCTGAACTTTGCTTCACAGCCTAAGGCAGAAATGTGGAAACATTTCACCGTGCCTTTGGATTTCACTTGTGGGGACAGGATGCTTCACATTTCATTCGTGGAGCCTCAGAATTCGCAATTGCAGCATAATATGCAGAAGTGGATTATCTTTTTATGTCAGCAAGTAAATGACAGTGCCAAATTTTAAAATGTCCTGTCCTGCCTGCTCCAGTAACAAGGACCTGAAAATGGCTCTACAAACTTTTCTTCTCCTGCTAAGGTTCCACGCGAGGCCCTGACTCTCGGCTAAAGGAATTACAAAGACAGTAGGGGATATTTGAGGTGGAAAATGCTATTCTTGCTCTAGGACTTCATTTAAAATTACTCTCCTTTCATTTTTCAAAGTTGTGAGGGCTTTATCTTAAGGAATTCTTTGCGCAGGAATAGAGGAAAGGCTGAGAAAAGAATCACTCCCTTTATCTCCTTAATGCTTGAACATTTACAAGTTGTCTTAAATAGATGAACTAGGATCTTCCCAGGAAAGAAACCAACATAAAAAACTCCAAGGCCCTAACAGAAAAAACGGCACAAGAGAACAATTACAGCAGTAACACAGATTCTGTTTCTATGGAGATGGACATGAAAGAGAAAATATTTATCAGCTTGGCAGTTTTTAGGCCAGAATGGGAAAACCATAAGTTTACAGTGAAACTAAATGAAAAATAAGGCAAAGTAAGAGTGTCAGCACTGCCAGTGGTGCAGTAATATTGTGGGGGGCAGCTGCAGAATGGCAGAAATTTTCCACAAGTCCTACAGCCCCTCTAGAGATTTTTTTCAACTCCTAAAGTGTTTCAAGTTGAGGGTGAACCCAGCGGCTCCCAAAATCATTAGTTCATTTTACACATACTTTGTTTCTGATTTTAGCAAACACACCTGCTTACACTTAGAAAAAGTTTGTAGCCGTGTTTTTTATAGAGATTGGAGGTTACGGATCAATGGCCTAAAGAAATTCAAAACAAAAAAACGCTCTGAACATTTCCTGCTGTTCCTCAAAAGTTTTCAATATTTCTCTTATTGCTACAGCTGAAGTACATGAAACCTAGGGAAGAAATATTAACAATCTCTTGCCAAACAAAAGTTTTCAGCTTTGGCTCTTGACTGGACCACATTAAATGGTTCTTCTCTCCTGCTAAAGGCCATCAGGTAGCATAGCAGAGCAGCATAGAAATTGGAGACCGAGTGCCAAAAGTTTCTAGGGCACAAGTGAATGCACTGGATTCCAAAGGTCTCCGGGACTTTTGTAAGAGGAAGAAGAAAGATCCCCACCGACAGTCCTATCATGAGCCAAACATCAATCACACCACCACAACTATTTCAGTTCCAGAGACAATTATCAAAGGCATTAAAAGAAACACTGAAGAAAAAAATCTTCCTGAGAAGGACTTCCTGAACAGAGCTATGCTGCACCTGGGGTATTTCTTTCCCTCGTCTATTTTGTATTGAGGTACAAAATTTAGATACAACCATACCAAGATATAACACTGAGTTTTTTTGAGGGACCTTAGAAATGGGTCATAGATTAAGCCAATACTCATCTATTTTGTGGATTACCTACTTGAACTGGTAGAGAAAAAAGTCATAGGGACATGGAAAAAAAGAGACAAGTTCTGAGAAGTCCCAGAACTGATACCCTCAAAAAGCACTGAAGGCTGTATATTTGGATATATTCAAGCAATTGAATGCTTAATAGGCAAAGCAAATTGTACCTGCTTCCAAAAAATGATGTTGGCAAATGGTAATTAATAAGGAAAACAGCTACATCACCACATTGTGGACTTGTGAGACAAAGGGGTAGGGATGGTAGAATGCCCTAGGGATTGAATGTACAGGATTAGCAAGAATAGTCATTCTTGTCGATTCAAAATTCCTTATTTGAATGCTCAAGAACTCGCTAACACTGCAGGTGAGTGGCTGATGAACAGTTGAGTATCAGAACTCATTGATGGTACGCCCAGGAGATACACCTGACATGGAATGCCGTTAGCTACACCTGAGCAGGTCTCTGCCTGTTCTGCCACAGTGATCAAACCCTTTCTGACCTTATGTTTGCTTGTTTTATATCAATGAGTCCATCTCTGTTCAAACAAGAGCCGTCTATCTGAGATGTCTGACTCGTTCTGCACGGGAGCCAAACATCAGTGGTAAGAATGGCAAACATCACGCACCAGAGCAGGAAAAAAGGTAATACCTGATACCTGTCCCTGTGTCCAGAGCTGCAGACATTTATTTAGAAACATACTGATCATTACAGTTATTAAAAAAATAGCTGCTCACTGTGGCTACTGGCAGAGGAGTGTCTCTAGGTTTGGTGTGTGTCCCATGGTCTCGTCCCACAAACAGAAATTTAGGTCTTGAAAAAAAGGAAGAAACAGCAGTAAATAAAATTGAGGGCCACAAAAGTAAAGGGTTTGTTGATGTTTTTTGGGTTTTGAGAGATTACTTTGAAAAGGAGTTACTTCCCAAAAGGGCTCTGACAGTTGTTCTTATGACACATCGCATTTGTTTCTCAAGAGCCTCATGCCATATTAGTACATCTCAGTTCACTTTGTTTCTACTCTTCCACTTTGCACAGGCTGGTATGATGAAATATTTTTAAATTATGCATCCTTTTTATTTCCAGGCCAATTACTCTTGGAATTACTGTCCTTTCGTTCCCCACACCTGGAATAAAACTAGTTATCACCTGTAACTGTAGACATAAATGAGTATGAAAACGGGTCATCTTAAAATGCCATTAATAAATTTCTTTTTCTAATACCAGGACAACTTTGTTGGAGTGAACTCAACGCAGTATGAAAGCATTGAGTAACAGGAAGCTCAGTATAATATTTAATATTGTTAAACAAACATGAGCATTGAAGTTCAGCTCTCAGCAGTTATATGAACCATTGGCATGAAGTACAGGACAGACAACAGAAGATATCTAGAAATAAACATGGACCCTGTATTCCATACTTACATATTAACTCCAGGGGACCAGGACTGTTCTTGCTAACACTGCACAATACCGCAAGGGAAAATTCCAGAGAGCTTTCAAGATGCAACATTGCACTCATTGTGCTGAATTTCAGCTTTGCCTTCCCAGCCCTTAGCTGTAGTTTTCTGGAGACTTCTTTGGTACGGCCTGAGAGCATCTCAAGTGCTGCTCTAAGACATCATCTACCAATACGAGAGTTTTTTACCACCTTATGGTTATCCACAAAATACCTAAACGTGTGTTTCTGTCCTACTGAATGCTCCCTTAAGATTGGAAAGGAGATGGGTCTTCTCTGACAGAGGGGTATGGTCAGTAAAATAATTACAGACTGAATTAACAAGCTTTCTCCTCAGATTTTGTTCGACTAAAGCGGCACAGGTCTGAAAGGTCCAGATTGTTCATCATAATTCACATCATTCTCCAGAAATGTGGGATTTTGCTACAACCACCTGAAAACAATCCCAATGTCTAACATTATGACATTTCTAACATTGCTTTTCTGCCAGCCTGGCTTTCCTGCACCATCCTTCATGTAAGAGTTATCCAAATAACGTTTTAATTCCCCAAATAGAGCCTTGTTCATTTAAATCGCTATCAGAATGCTGTTTTTTACCTACAAAAATATCAGAAGCAGACTCGGGAAAATGCAAAAATTTTTTGCAACAGCAGCAGCCAGTAGAAATTTCATTGTATCAAACTATTCTGTGAACTCATCTCAGTTTTATGTGGTTATTCCTGGAGAACAGAACGGCCTTTTTGGAACACAAGATGCATTGCCTTGGCATTTTCCTGAGTGAAAACTGTCTGCAAATATTTTGAGCTTAGATATGTGGTTTGCTTTATTTCATATGTCTTTGAAAGCTCACACTCGGGAACAAAAGGAAGTATTATGCATGTACTTATTTATTTAGTCAGATTTCCAGAAAAGTGATCATTGAATTGTTCTTACTATTCCCATTAGGAATAATACAGAGTTATGGCAAAACTGCCTACCTGAGGAAGAAAAACAGAGCAGAAAAGGGAACCTTAAGGACTAAGGCACTGTTTGGAGACCACATGCTCGGCCCTGCCGTGCGGGTGCTCGCAAAGCAAAGGGTTGCAAGGCAGCACACAACCTCCAGTCGTGTGGGTTGACATCCACACGCTGGGGACATAAATTCATTAAAATAAATCATAGTATTTCCCACTGGGAAGCTACATCACTTTGCACTCAGCAAGGATCCAACCTTATAGCTGTTCAGGTTTTTTTAAGGCATCTCACTGAGTATCCTAGGAAAGTAATTTTGATTTTATTCCATGTCCTGGAGCTCTGTGCAAACTGCACATTTCTTCCTGCGTCTTATCTCCTAAGTTACTGACTAATCAATAAGAAATTTTTCAGAGAGGAGAGCGATGCTTAATTAAGAGATTACTCTCGGGAGGATGTCAGTACAAATGAGAAATTGCAAAAATTCTGAAATGACAGCTCTTGCACATGTTTACCCATCTGTTTGGCTGTTTTCTGGATATTGGTGAACAGCAGTACCCACAAAAAACCAGAGCAGGACATAACAAATTCAGGTGCTCAAGTCAGCCCTCGATGTCTAGATTAGCCATCTCATCTAAGTCATTTAAAATTAAAATTCTCTAATTTCAAGTGGACTGAGTCCTCTCTGGAAGAGTTGTTGCTATACAATACCAACATGCTTTGCTTTTGAACAAATACTAGCAAAAAAAAAGGCTATAGGATTAGCCCTGATGACTTTTTTGCCTGATGCCTTGAACTCCTTGTTTGTCATTTGATAAGGAATTTTACGCAAAACTTTATCTTTTTTGGGTGCTGGAAGGTTCAACCTCTTCAGGACGAAAAGGCCCAGAGTAACAACACAGAATAAATAACTAATATCAAATTAATTTTTGGCAAGGGCAGCTGAAGTTTTGTAATCTTCTTCAGGCCAAATGGAAATCTGCAAATGCCAGCTCGAGGGTTAATATTTTACAAGCACGGGTAGTGAAGGGTATATAAGCAAATGCTCTTCCTTCAATCTTCCTAGCATTTTTGAGCAATTTTGCTCACATCATAATCTGAAACCATGAAGTGGTTAACATTAATTTCATTTCTTTTTCTCCTAAGTTCTGCCAGATCCAGGAATCTGCAAAGAACTGCACGAGATGCAGGTAAGAAAGGACTAATTAGTTCTCTTGGAAGTCTTTGTTCTAGCAATTTAATGTCTTTAATACAGTTTCATAAACAATTCGTGGGAGCCATATTGAACAGAAAAGTATGATTGACTTGAAAAGAAACTAGAAGAAGAGACAGTGGGGAGATAGGTAGGACGCTCAGGACTACTTAACTGGGCGAGTAAGTGTGGTGCCATCCCTCTGCAACCTCTGTGCGGTGCACGAACAGATGTTAATGACTCAGGATCTGTTTCTTTCCAGCATGGAAAAAGCAGGTGCGCTGTGCTTTTGGAAGTTCTGTCTTTTGACACATTAATAACTTAATGTTCACAAGAAGAACGTTTGCTCTAATCAAACTGCAGCCGCATCGCTTTATTTGCAGTGTTCGTTGGTGGTGGTTATGCAAAGGACACATTTGCTAACCCTGAATAGTAAGTCTCAACAGTCATTTTGAAAATCTGAATTAAGTAGCTGCTTACAGAGGTAAATATTGTATTAGAATCATAAAAATCACATGCTTGGGTTCCCTCAGAAAGACAAGCAAATGTAAGTGTTGGGTATCTGTAGACAAATGAACAAGAAAGAGTTCAAGTTCTTATGCTCTTAAGTATAAAAGTCAGGTGATTGCTGAACACTTGTGAAAATCTGGCCCGTGGTGGCCAGAATGTATTTTTCGGGGTCCAGCACAGCCGGTGTGACAGTGAGCATCACTGTTCCCTTTGTTTTTCTTCCTAGACCACAAGAGTCCGATTGCCCATCGCTTCAATGACTTGAAGGAAGAGACATTTAAGGCAGTGTAAGTGAACGTTCAGCTTCCATCTTCTGACTGGTTTTTTGTCTTTCTTGATATTGTACCAAAAGGGGAAAGTAAGACACACTGTATGAGCTCACGAGGAGTGTGTATGTCTCACTGAAATATTGAGTTAGCCCCTTACTGTTACTGTGCAAAACCTAGAAATATTTTAAGACCTGCAAATGTCACAATGACATTCTTGCTCTCTGGGAAAAGAACTCCTTGCAAACCTTGTGAAAAAGCCTCTCTTCCTCCTCTGAAAATAAAACAGGCATGAGGAGTACAGGTTTGATATCCTTAGAATGAAGAGAAATTACACTGCATTGAGACATTGCCAGAAAAAAACACAAACAAACCACCAACCTCAAAAAACAAACCTGTGACAGGTTTTCTGAGACAATTCAGTGATTTTCATTTGAAACTGGTTTTGGGAAAGACAGAGGGCCCTGACAAACACAAAAGTACAGAGAGAAGGCAGCCTGAAGATCATGATTTGTAACGGTGGCCAAATCCAGCTTAGGTTATGGCATTTGTGAGTTTGCTGGTAGAAGTGGCAGAAGACTCCAATCACAGTCTTTTCTGGCTTGTTTCAAATTTATTATTCAAGACTTCTTTTATTGGGGAGGTAAAAAGGTTATTGGGAAGGTTAAAAACATGTTCAGAAGGGAGGCAAGAAGAATACAGATGTGGGATCTGGCACTGTGCTCTGCATGGTATTCTGGTTAACCTTTGTGCATGTCATTTGAACAAACAAGTTTAATTCAGAGGCACCTTTGAAAATATTGGCCGATATGTTTCCCATTTTCATATTCCAAACTCTGCTTCGTGTTTCAGTACCATGATCACATTTGCCCAGTACCTCCAGAAGTGTTCCTACGACGGACTGTCTAAGCTGGTGAAGGATGTTGTTGATTTGGCACATAAGTGTGTGGCCAACGAGGATGCTCCCGAGTGCTCAAAACCACTGGTAGGCAGTGAATCCTTCAATACTGTATTTCTCCTCGCTCTGTGCAGCTGCCAGGATCACCCTCCTTGAGGAGTTATACCTGAACCTTTCAGGTGTGGCTGTTGTCACTGGCCAATGCTCAGATTTTAGTGCTTAAACAAAGAACTTGTTTTTGTCAGGTTCTAAAACTCTGCCTTTAAGAAGTGCCTAAGTGATCCATGGAGCCGAATACTGGGGACCAAATACCACGCTTTGGCGCATTCAGCTTAGCATTGCCTGAAAATAAATGTTAGCAGTTCGTACAAAACCCCAGCTGTAAAGTACAGGCCTAATTCTAGGTATTAAAGTGACCCAAGTGTGTGGCTTTTCACACTGGGGTGGCTTGAAAAGGTATGTGTGCTAATTTAAGGCACTTAGTTTATGACGGTTTTAAAAAATTCCTCTAAAAATCAGGTAACAAAAGAAGTTTGCAGGTATTTAGGATCCTTGGATGTCTAACAGTTTCAGCTAGACATTCCCTCTCCCTACAGGTTTCCATCAAATCCTGCTTGAATTATTCTGAAAAGTCAGTTTAGTCAGATTATAAGTAAAAGGAGATCACTGTTTTGCACAGAGTATTTTAAATTATAATTAACTTTTTTCAGTAAAGCATTGGAACCATTTTGATATCAGACTACATAAAATAAAACTTTATAAAATTATGTGAAAAACAGTAGATTATTTTGATTTAAGGTCTAAATCCTATTCAGTAAAAATGTATTTACTATTCAGCCTGGGTTTTCTTTTGCAGATAAATAGACAATACATTCCACTGTCTATATATAAACACTAATTCTGACCTGTGGCATCTCCCTTTATAGCCCTCCATTTTCCTGGATGAGATCTGCCAAGTTGACAAGCTCCGCGACTCATACGGTGCCATGGCTGACTGCTGTGCTAAAGCTGATCCCGAAAGAAATCAGTGCTTCCTGTCCTTCAAAGTTCACCAACCAGACTTCATTCCACCATACCAGAGACCAGCTGCTGATGTGATCTGCAACGAGTACAAGGACCATCGGGTGCAGCTCCTGGGAGAGTAAGGATAATGGCCTCTTCCACTTTCTTATCCTCATAACATTTCCTCATTTCATGCGAGAGCAGATTTTTGCATTCCAAACAGGGCTTAAGGATCACATTTTATAAATCTTGGATGACTTTTCTTCCTCAAACCTGCTGAAAACTCACAGTGTTTCCAATACTGATTTAATAACTTATTTGCTCCAGCTTCCCACTACTCTTGGTATAATTGGCAAAAATGGAGAAAGATAACAGTAAAAAGAATAAAAATTGGCAATAAAATCTTGGTGAAAGGGCCATACATTAATTTTTCAGACTGAAAATCAGAATTTTCAAATATTTGACAATACATTTTAAAAAAGCAGATGTACATCAAACCAGATGGCTGACAACATCAGGAGTTCACCCTTCACTCGCAGTTACTGAGTCTTGCCTTGGGAAGAGTGAGATTTAGCAGAGCATTTCCCATCAGCAGGCATTATGTCTCAAAAGTAGATTGCTAAACTAGATTTCTAAAGTAGATTTCTAAACTAGAAAGAAAGTTAGAGAAGCTGAAAGAGGTTTAAGGCCTTTTGCTGTTGTCACTGGAACGTGGAACTTACGCTTTCCTTTTCCTTCTAGTTTCGTCTATACTGTTGCAAGACGAAACCCCTTCTTGCACGCCCCGGCGATCCTGGGTCTGGCTGCTGAGTATGAAAATGCACTTAAAAGCTGTTGCCCAGAGAGTGATATTGGTGCTTGCTTGGATGCAAAGGTACAGCAAATTTGTCTCTGTGGATAAACACTAAGCAACTGAGTGAGAAACAGGCAGAATTTTCCTGTCCATGCAAATCTTTGCATGAAGAACTTGGAGAGACAGGTCAGGATTAATCATATCCATTGGATGTAATCAGTTTAACGTGACAATGTGTGTCCTGTTACCACAGGCAGCTGTCATCAAGGAAAGAGCCAAGCATATGGGTGTGAAGCAGAAGCATGGATGTCGAATCCTCGAAAAGTATGGTGAGAGGACTTTCCAGGCAAAGTAAGTTCCAATCACTTTTTTTGATAAAATGTGGTCTCGTCAACCTATGAGTGAGACCTAGGAAAAAGCTCAGCTGTGAGAGTTGCAGAGCAATTAAACCATCTCTGGAACCAGTCCAGAAGATGAAGAATTAACTATTGGAGTGTCACTCAGAATTGGAGATTACAGTGTGTTTAATCCACACTTTTGCCAAGGCTGTACCCCATTCCAACGCCTCCAGCTTTCAGTGATGGACACATTACTGATCAGCAAAGTAAGGTGCTAGTTTGAACCTTAAGCCAACCAAAAAGTCAGATTTGGTAGCATCACAGTTGTTAAAACATTTGTTTGTAAGATAAAGAAAAGCTTTTACAATTAATAAGTGGATCACCTGTCTGGGCACAGAGAGGTGCTTTCATTCTGCGGCCGGTCTGATACACTAACATTGACTAGGATTATCTTATAGACATAGTCAGCTTTGATTTAAAGGTGTAATCTGGACTGTATCTATCTGTGCCAAGTAATCTGGAGAGCTTTCCAGTCGCTCAAGTGTGATGGGGAATTCTAGGGTGTGATTCTTACAGTTTAGGCAGAACAGAAGAACCACAGACTTTTTCCTTTCTGGCTTTACTGGTGCAGATGTTGACGCCCTTTTTTTTTTAGCCACCAGAAATTAGATGAGAAGAATGAGCATTTTCTTGAAAAAATCCTGATCTACCATATCATGTGTTAGTGACTTGTAAGGTTTCTGTTCCCTACAGTGCTTTAAAACAAGTGTCTTTTTCTCCTTTTCTACCCAGTAAACTTGCTCGTATGAGCCAGAAGTACCCCAAGGCTCCGTTTGCAGAAGTTGTTAAGATGGTCCGTGACGTGAAGGATGTCTACAAAGAGTGCTGTGAAGGGGACATGGTGGAATGCGTGGATGACTGGGTGAGCTCGCTATTTTAAAACAATGTCTACATATTTGAAAAATGTTTAGAAAGACAGTAATTTGTGCAGCTACTCATTCACAGTCCAGGGAACTTAAACTTGTACTCAGCACTGCTGGAAGGTTCCTCAAGCACTGAAAAGCTCAGGATCAGCACAGCAGACTGTTACTGGAAGTAGGTTTCGGCCCAGCTTTGGATCTAGCCCTGTCTGATCATGAGGACAAGGAGCCATTGCTTACAGTCTAGCAAGTGTGTTTGGCCAAAATCAGAACATTTATCAGGGAGGTTGTTTGATGGTATTTATTCACTTCAACTCAATCACAAATAAAGGAAAAGAAAGCAGAGGCAAAAAGGCTGCATATTTTTTCTCCTGTCCTGTCAAGTGTACTGCCATTTATCCAGCTTCCTTGTAGTGCCAATGAATGCTAGAGAACACATTAACAAACCCCTGCGACAGTGAGATGATTTCAATATTCCCTGACTGACTGAAACTTGGACACACTTGTTGAACCAGCTGGTTCCAGTGCTCTGGGGTTTTATCATGTTTTGTCCTCTATCAGAGCTGGACATCTTGTCTGGACTGACAAGATCCATCAGGCATCCTTGTCACAGAGCACTCAATGATGTGCCCTGGCTTTCCAGAGTTTGTATTCTCAGAGTGTCTAGGATAAGGGAGGGAACCGTTCACCCTGCACATGGTGTTCAGCAAACACAGGGCATGCTCATGCCCTGGTTCTTTCTCTTTGTGCGAAGACAGCATAATTTTTAGGAAAGTGCTAGGTAAATAGGTGACCTGAGTGAAAAGGGAAGAGTCTGAAGCAGAGAGAGCAGATTAATTAATCTGTCTTTCAATTATTATTTCATAGCTTGTCTGATACTATGTTTTAATTTTACAGTCGGAGCTCGTGACCTCTTTGTGCTCTAAACAAGATGTTTTCTCAAGTAAAATCAAGCCCTGCTGTGAGCTGCCAGCTGTGGAACGGACCAAGTGCATTGTGGAGACAGACTTTGATGACAAACCTGACAATCTTCCTTCACTAGTTGAAAAATACGTTCAAGATAAGGAAGTGTGTAAAAGCTATGAGGCAAACCATGATGCATTCCTGTCAGAGTAAGTAGTGCAGAGAGAGCATTCCAAGCTCATTGTCCACCTGAGGAAATGTCCTTGTTATTACTGCACTGTGCTTGATGAAAGCAGCACGTTATTCAGGAGCTCTGTCTGCTCGTGTGCCTTTCAGGTTTGTTTATGAATATTCACGAAGACACCCTGAGTTCTCCACAGAGCTGATTATGAGGGTTACTAAGGGATATGAAACACTCCTGGATAAGTGCTGCAAGACAGACAACCCTGCTGAGTGCTACGGAAATGCTGTAGGTGCAGAGCTTTGTTTGCAGATGACTAGAATGCTTGGTTGGTACCTGTCATGAAAGAATTGTGCTGAGAACCTCTTGCAAAAGAGCAGACAGAAAGCTTTTGGAGAGATTAATCCCAGGGGAAGTTAATGTCTTGGTGGGAGATGAAGCAGTCCAGGGCCCATGGCAAGGATACGGGGTTATCTCAGATCACAGAGTAATTTCATTGGTCACATTACAATATTTCGGACTAGTCTCACTCACCTGTCTGATGCCTCTCTATCTCAAAAGTGATTCTGCTTGTCCTGAGGCTGACAATTAAAAGCTCAATTAATCTCTGAGCTCCATTGCCTTTACTGAGTATGGCTGCTCACAGACTGTGATGGGAATGTGCATGGCCGGCACATAGATACACCTCAACTTAAGTCTGATCTGCAGCTCGGTCACACACAAGACACAGCATAAGTTGAGTCTCTTTGGCCAAGAGATGTTCCCCTCATGGCTGATAATAATTTGAAATATTTGCTTGATTTAAACAAATAGCATAAACCTCCACTGTTTAGAAAATAAGTCCAACAGGTAATTAATTTAAATTAAATTTTAAAAATGTGGCTGCCTTTTTCAAGGAAATTTCTGTTAGAACTTAAGGTCCACAAGGGAATCAAATCCTGCCTACACCATCCTGGCTATATGGAAGTGATCAACCTTGCAAAATGAGTATTTTGTAGTTAAGGTTTAGAAGAGGTCAAAAGTTACATTTGTATGACAGTTACCAGCAAGTCCTGCTCTAATATTACTAATAAATTGGTACTTGTTTGCAGCAAGAGGAACTGAACAAGCATATCAAGGAAACTGAGGATGTTGTGAAGACAAACTGTGAGCTATTCAATACCCATGGCCAGGCAGACTTCCTTAAAGGGTGAGCAATTCCTGATAAATATTCTGGAGTGTAATGAATTACACTGGCTGCTTTGGGCAGATTGATTTGGTCTTCACTTCTATTTTCCCTTCAGTGGGCTAGATGTGCTCACATTTGAAGAATGCTCTACTAACAGTCGTTTTGATTTGACTTTATCAGAATTCTGGTCCGCTACACTAAGAAAATGCCTCAGGTATCAACTGACACCTTGCTTGAAATAGGGAAGAAAATGACAGCCATTGGCAACAAGTGCTGCAGTCTTCCTGAGGAGAAACGCATGTCTTGTTCCGAGCACTATGTGAGTACATGGATTTATTCTTTTCCCTTCTTCTCTTGGAGATTTTTGCTGTTCGCAAAAATACTGAATTCTGGTGAGATAGCAAACACAGTGATTTTTCATTAACACTGTGCTAAGCATCTACCTAACAGAATTCCAAGTCCGTTCATTTTTTAATGGATGTGAGAGCCTAAATAGCTATCTGATGGTAGCTTGTGAAAATTTTAGTTAAGCTTTGCTTTCCCTCAGAAAGCAAAAGTAAGTTCACAGAATCATAGAATCATAGAATCATAGAATCATAGAACCATAGAACCATAGAATGGCCTGGGTTGGAAGGAACCTTAACGATCATCCAGTTCCAACACCCTGCCATGGGCAGGGACACCTTCCACTGGACCAGGTTGCCCAGAGATCCATGATTGAGACTGTGGCAGGTTGCATTTGGAAAACCTAAATAGTGTCTTAAAACCCTCAGACTATTGTACTACTATGATTGTAGCCCAATGCACAGACTGTTTGCAGATGAGGAAATGCCTTACTCCAGGAATACCTATATATTTTAAATTTTAAACACATGCCATTTCCCAGCAGCTGTTAGATCCAATAGCTTCCTCTTCCAGCTATGCTATTGTGATACAAACATCACCCAGTTCCTGCGTTTTTGGGAAGATGTAACTCACCTTTGCCCTTTTCTTTTCAGCTGAGCATCGTCATTGAAGATATGTGCAAGAGACAGGAGAGCACCCCTATAAATGACCAGGTTACACAGTGCTGCAATGAACTCTACTCTTACAGGAGACCGTGTTTCACTGCCATGGGCATAGATACCAAATATGTGCCTCCGGCATTTGACCCCATGATGTTCAATTTTGATGACAAAATGTGCAGTGCTCCTCCGGCTGAGCGCGAAGAAGGGCAGCTGAAGTAAGCTCCAAAAATACCTTGTAGGAAAGCTTTTGAAGTGTAGCACTTTTGGGAATGCAGAAGGAAGCTACAAACACCGTGTTTTGTCATTTGACTGGGGCTACACTAGTGACAGAGAAGACCAGATGGAACTATGTGTTTGCACTGACCTGGTCAGCATATAACATCATGTAGTTTGGAAGAGGCAAAATAGGATTTTTTCTTCACATAAAATCACTCTCTTAACTGACCATTTTCATGTAGGCCCACTGCCAGTGCAAGTCTTGAGATGTACTTAATTAAAACAACGTACAGATCATTTCCCTAAGTTTTTTCCCACCTGTAACTGAGTTAACACAAAACAAACAGATGGTTGTGTTAGACTGGGAGTTTGGAGTCACCAACAGGCACAGGCTCATCTAGGCATGACAAAAAACCCCTCATAAATGAGCTGTGCGTGGGGGGAATGGTGTCTTGTAAACTGGGGAATCCGACTACAGCAGGCAACATTAATTGTGTCTTGTGGCTTTGTTTTCAGATTGCTCATCAACCTCATCAAGCGCAAGCCCCAGATGACAGAAGAACAACTACAGACAATTACTGGGGGTTTCACTGCCATGCTGGAAAAGTGCTGCAAGCAGTCAGATATTGATTCGTGCCTTGGGGAAGAGGTACTTTCTATCTCCTTTTTAAAAAAAAACAAAGCAAAAACCCACACACAGACACAAAAAAAACCCCAAAAAACCAACCAAACCGAAAAAACCCAAACCACATATACAGGAACCTGGAAACTGTGCACAAGAAAGTGGTTCTGCAAACTGCTGTGGTCACTTGTCTGTGTGCCCTTACAATAAATGGGCAGAGCTTCATGTATATCTGGGCTGCACTGATAATAGCCACTGAACAATTTCACATGGAAAGGTTATCTGGAGGTAATTTAGTCAAACCACCTGCTCAAAGCACATCTAAATCCTAGATTAGATGAAGTTCTCTAGGGCCTTGTCAGAAGAGCCGAATATCTACAAGCCAGAGTTGAAAAATATCCATGTTTAGAATTTAAACTTTCTCTCTAGCATACATAAACTTCCTTTTGTACTACAGATCTTTACAAAACTCTGGGATTACCGTAAAAAGTGCATCTGAATCAATTCTCAGAACTGCCTAGCAAATACAGATCTATTGGGAGCTCAGCTGATCATGTCACAGGAAAAGTTTATCTGTAGCCATATTGCATTGCCAGGAAGTATAAATGACAGTTTGCAGTAGCAACCTCATTCTAATGTAAGGCATGAAACTATTACTAATATCCTAAACTGCTTATTAATTGATTTTTTTTTATTTCTATCCAAAATGTTGCATAAGTAAATATATTGGGAAGACTTTGGAAAGAATTATTTTGTCTCTAATCAGTTCCAAAAGTTTCTTTTCTACTTTGGCAAAATTGGAAGATACACAACATTCAGGGGCACATGGGTCCTAGGGTCTGGAAGTACCATTAGAATTATCCTTTGAACCATAATTCAGGCACAAGTTTAAGTTTCTAACAGTTCCTTCTCAAGCACAACCTACTTTTCTCCTTGGTTTGTCTCTCACAACTGTTTGTGTTCCTTTTCCTAGGGTGCTGCCCTAATAGTCCAGAGCAGAGCCACATTAGGAATTGGTGTTTAACCCAAGGTAGGTAGCAGCAATAATACACATATACCTTTGTCTGTCAGTCTGTCTGCCCCTTCCTGCCCACCCTTCCATCCACTTAACTTCTTTAACCCAAAAAGCATCCAGCTTCCCTTTAACCACCACCTCTGCTTTCCCTAAAGTTTTACTATCTGCCACTGCACAGGGCACAAAAAATTGAAGTACTACCAGTATGCTGACATTTTACAAAATACTCCCTTTTGTCTCTCCAATCTAGGTCGCCAATGGGAAAAATATGAAGAAAAAACCCTTCTGTGTAACTTGTCCCACCCCCTACCCTTTTTCCTTTGGTACTGAATGAATATTTCATGAATCTTCTGTGTTTTGTCACGCTATGTGCTTTTCAATTCCTTTTCTTTGAAAAAAAAATGAATAAATAAAGGCTTTATAAAACTGCACCTGTCCTTGTCTGCTGGTGACTGCCATTAGGCAAAGCTCTGCAGAGCTGCCTACACCAAATGGCTACTTTAAGTTGAATATATGGGCAGAGAGTCTATATTTCAGATTTTTTTTCTGTTTATTGCTCTTGGAAAGATTTTATGAAAGAATATGAAAAGTGGTAAGACATTTAGCTAGACTTTAATACCCTGATTCAATTGCGTGTTGATTTTAGGCTTTACTTCAGCCATTATAATTACTTATTAAGAGAATTTTCAAAGGTACTGCTCGATCTAAATAAATGATTAGCAAGGAGCTCTTCTGAAAAAAAAGATTATTTTTACACAAATCAAGCATCTTTTCATTTGCAAAGAGTTGCAAACAGCCCTGCCTTAAGACACTTTTCATGTCTTAACTCATTTTTGAAAAAATGTTTTAAACTTTCTCCTGAAAAGCTCACCACCTAAATCATGCCCTCCACCGCAGGAAACTCCTGGAGAGACATTTCCTGGTCCTATGCCAATAAAGCAGTGTGATTTGCTAGGACATATTTAATTTAATTTCATTTCACAAACACAAACCCCCCTGAGTCCTGTACACTTTAACAGGGCCCCGTGCTGTTAGAAGGGCCCTTGTGTAACGAGGCATTTCACAAGGGCAGGTTGCTTGGCCTTCAGAAGCTTTGTGCCTGTAGTTCCTGAACCGGGAGTACTCTCCAGGCCCTAGGATGAAATATTGAGATATACTGGGCTGAAAACTGAACAGAAAGACTCACCAGTCTTGTTACAATTGAAAGGTTTGAACATTTAGCCACTGTAAATCACAGCTACATATTGGTTTAGAGAGCTGATGTGACCCCGAGGCATTCACGAACATCAAGATTCCAAGTTTTGTGAATTTGAGGAGCAATACTCCGCAGTTACAATTAAGTTTTTTCCCTTAGTTTAAAGGAACACCAACTTCTTATAAAGACCATTCCCATATCAAATTAATGCAAAAATCTGACAGTCATTCGCTGCAGCTAAAACCAACCTGCTCTAGGACAGTGAGGCCAGAGCTAATTAGTACAAGTTAAGCCTTCTGGAAGAAGGGTTTCAGGGAAGATTCTGAGGCACAGAACTTAGCATCAGCCGCACAAGTCTGTAGGGTTTCTCATTAGATTTCCAGCTGATCCCCACACCATTCCCCATCACAATTCTTATGTGTGCCTGTTCCTTTTCTGTCACAACTGGTGTGGCTTTTCAACTGATCAAATCCAAATGCAAAGCAGGTTAAGGATTCCATTAAGCTTTAGTAATTGAAAATGTGTTTATCATTCTTGTGTCTGTTATTTTGCTGGCTCCAGAGAGAGACAGAATTAATAGAGAAATTATTTCCAGGCTGCATTTATCATTTATTGATGCTGAAAAGAGGAATGTGTCAAGAGAATAAAATTGAGTCAAATACCAATATACCAAAAATATGTGAAAATAATTGATTTTGCTGCATCCCACTCCCA
>VZTF01003398.1:256-30363 GCA_013397755.1 Cnemophilus loriae
CAGGAACAAGAGGAAACGGCCGCAAGTTGTGCCAGGGAGGTTTAGACTGGAGATTAAGAAAAAAATTCTTCTCTGAATAAGTAGTCAAGCACTGGATCAGGCATCCCAGAGAAGTGGTGGAATCACCATCCCTGGAGGTATTTAAAGACATGTGCGTGTGGCACTTGGGGACATGGTTTAGTGGTGGACATGGCAGTGCTGGGTTAACGGTTGGACTCAATGATCTTATAGGTCTTTTCCAACATAAGGTAGTTTGTGT
Organism: Cnemophilus loriae; assembly: GCA_013397755.1. Lineage (NCBI taxonomy): Eukaryota > Metazoa > Chordata > Aves > Passeriformes > Corvidae > Cnemophilus > Cnemophilus loriae. The sequence continues at coordinate 516 of VZTF01003398.1, forward strand.
GTGTATGATGGAAGTTACTGCCAATGCCTTCATGGCAGGGTGTTCTCTGAAGTTTATTGTACCTGTTGGTATGTAAAGCTGAGTGAGTTACGTCTATATCCAAGTGCCAGGCTCACAGGGACCATGACACCTTTCCCCCTTGCTCATGTACCTCTCTTTCAGACTTACTGGGTTCCTCTTTTCTCCTATATTCTGGCCATAGTGCAGTTCACCATCCCCACGGAGTCATGCCTTCCACGAACTAACCTGAAAATGTTGACCAGTTTTCATTTGGGGAAAAAAATGAAACTGAGGTTTGCCTTAGTTTAGCTGGTAGCTGGATAGTACATCTGCAGTAGGGATGCCTGGGACACAAAGGTGCCAAATGTAGAAGGGAGTGAAATAAATAACGTGTCCTTAATATCATCAGATGATTTTGCTATTTCATCCTCTATTCCACATCAGTAACAAATGTATGCAATGAGCATAGCCCGCAGCACAGGTTTCTCTGGGGTTTCCCAAACAGCCCACCTCCACTCTGGAAATCAACTCTTCACTCTTCCTAGTTGTCCCTCTATATTAAGCCTACTTTGTTTGTCTATACAGGGGCCTTAATTTTCTGTTCATAGCATCTTAGTTTTCATAAGTGAAAACCACCATTTCTAATCAGCATAAAATCTGAAAATGTACCCTGGAAATTTACGTGATAATAAAGAGATTAAAAAAAACAATCAAAATTTGAACTCAAACTTCATGTCTGCATCAGTGCATTTCACGACATGGTTTTCCTTCCGAAGCTGTGAATAAGAAAGGGGAGGCAAACCTTTTAGCCAAGACCATACTCACTAAAGCTGCTTTAGAAATGGGAAGTACTCATTCCTAATCTCAGTGGCATTTTTAAGAGGAATATCCTCTAAAGCATAAAAACATTTCACTCCACATTGATCTCCATGGGGAATGAGTGATGTGAGCCAGATTTTACCAGAAGAAGGTTTTTACCTAAAATGCCAGTTTGAACACCTATTGCTAATTCAATAGTCATAGGAAAAACATCTGGTGTTTCAATTGCCTGCTGCACTCAACTCAGAATCCATTGTTTCCAGCTTGCCTAATCAATACAAGTTTATTAGTTATAGGTAATTGCTAATCTATGAAGTGAAGAAAGAAGGAATAATCCAACATATCAACAGCATTGTGTTGTTTTGGCATTATATATATAGTATATACATTATTTTTAATATGTTTAAACTTGGATATAAATTAGCTATATTCTTCATGTCTGTTTTGTGATGCATATTAAATGTCCAAATATTTGAGCTGATATCACGAAGAATTCAGTTTGAAATTCCTTTACCCCACTTTTAAACAATTAAATGGACATCTCACGGCAGGAAATGCATCCAAACTTCCTCATCTGATGGTGGAAATAAATTGCTGCTCTCAGAAAGCAATCAGGCAGTGAAATGAGTAGTTTGGGTCTGCCACCTCACCTCCAGATAACTAAAATTAAATGAGACAGATTGCTTACTTACTGCTGTGGGATCATTCAGGTGAGCAAATACATTTTAGTTTAAATAAGCAAGTGCTGCACAGTTCGATCTTCAGTTTAAAGTGTGCAGCGATTCTATGTAATGTACTTCGAATTCAAACAAGCACCATCAGGAATATTCCTGCTCCTGTTAAGGGTCTGGAGAGCCCTTACACGATAGTTGGTGATGAAAAGGAAGATGTAAATATGTAAGCAAAGCAAATGCCATCATGTTATTAAGAAGTGAAAATTAGGAAAGATTAAAATAGATTTAATTAGCATTGTTTATTGTGTGGGGTTTCTGATGAAAAATAGGACACCGAGAAAAATGCTGTAAACACATTTAAAATTTATTAATTAAATCTGTTTCACAATGATTGGTAAAAAAAAAATAAAAGACAAACTCCCTCTGTATTCTCCCCACTTTTGGTTCAGTCAGAGAATTTTACTGGCAGGGAAGACAGCTTTGCTGCCTTTCTCAGTATTGTGAAGCAGTATTTTTCAGAGGAATTGTCCTTGATTCCAAGCACAAGACTGTCCCAGTTGTGCTAAGAATGGTGGCAACCAACTTCGAACACACTTTCCCTTTTTCTGAGTCACCTACTCTTTCCTTGGTTCCTTGTTTTCAGGATGGGAAAAGTTAAACTGTGGACCAGCAGTAAGCTAGGCATTTATCAGACTTGTAGGAACACTTTTTGCTTAAATGGAAATGTATATTACTAGTGAAATAGTCATTTTTATAATAGAATCTTTCTGCCAAGCAATACATTGTTTGGAGACACATTGTTATCCAGTACCTTTCTGACATATATTTCTCAAATAGACTGCAAACTTCTGGGGTTTTTTCCACCACATTTATGTGGAAGCAGGAGCTCGCTGGTATCACATTTACATATATAATTTATTCTGCCTATATCTACTCAGGATAAATCCCCTTTCTGCCAAATTGTTGTCTCTTTCTACCAAAACTCTGAATCAATGTCAGTAATTCCTTGCTGTCCTTTGCTTAAAGGTGTATTTCAGGGAAGCAAACAGAAATGTTCTCCCATACTTGAGAGTTTGCATACTGATTTGGCAAAAGTACTAAAAATATTTTTCCATTTAGCTTTCTATTTTGTTGCTTTTCATTGCTCTTGTTGTGACTTATGGTTTTAGGTGAAGTGGTTAGTTCTTTCTGACTATGGCAGGCTGAAATAAATATATCTGGAGACAAGTATTCCTCATAAGAAAGAGTCTTTGAAGTCTTTGTCTCTTGCAAATGGACTTCATTTACAAGCCATGAGAGTTCAAAAATGGATTTTTTTTCATTTTTGCAATCAGTGGAATTTTGTTTGGCGGTCAGATTTTAGCAACATTTAGGTGCCAGACAGCAAAGCCGGTGAGTAGTGGGGTAGAAGAGCCAAGTGAAGGCAGAGTGTGCTGGGTCTTTGTGCTGTAGCTCTGGTGAACAGCACAAGCAGAGCTTTACCCTGGTTGTGCCACCCAGGCAGAAGGCAGCAGCAAGGCTGAGACTCTGTGAGAACCTAACACTGTCCTGGCTCCTAGACACGCCCTGAAATCACAGTATACCAGGCACTGCTGCTCATACACATCTGGCTAAACATAAAGGACAAAAACAGAAGTTTCCTGCTCCATTTTCTTTCTTGGCACTCTTTGGAAACTCTGAGTCTCAGCCAGACAAAGGGAAAAACTTCAATTTTTACAGCTAATTCTGATCTTTGACCAAAGCAGCTAATATGTTTTATGGGAAAGCTTAAAGTGAAGCAGGTTCCAAGGCTATTTATTACAGACACAGTTTAAGTGTTTTTTACAACTTCCTTGTTGAATTAGAGAAGGATCACAGACCTTTTTGTTTAATCTCCTTTCCCAAATGTCACGATATAGTAAACATGATTTTGGAAGACTTACTCCTTTAATGAATAACAACACATAAGCAAGAAATCCTGTCCTTCCTCTGTGGCCTTCCTCCTTACTCCTGCAGCTCTGTTAGTAGGCAAGCATTCCTTACACATCATCTTCTCCAGATAACCTAAGTTGCTCTCTTTACTTTCTCTGTCAGTGACCTAGAGCACTAGGGTAGCTCCAACTGTGTTTCAGTTTAAGGCAAACAGCCTTTCATGCAATCTGAAGTTCTGATTTTATTTTTTTGGGGAAATAAGGATGATATAAAAGCTTCAAAGAAGATTCCCAGTGACTGAACTGTCTCTGAGACAATTTTAAAGATGCACATGAAAAATACTAAGGATAACTTTCTAATAAGAAAGCAGAGTAAGCAGAAGCAAAAAGCTGGAAACATAAAAATACTGGTACAAAAAGAAGGCTCTTGCACTTAAAAATTAGACACGTACGACTTCTCTCTTGCGTGCAGTACCAGCTAATGTTAAATGCTTCTTTTTCGTATTTGCCCAGAAAGAAGAGATATCCTATTAATAATACAAGAGCAACACAATGCTGCGAGTGTAGTATTATCAAATTGTTCTAATAGCAGCCTTCTGCACTTCCCTTTTAGATATTTTATCGAGTTATGTTAAGAAGTATCTGAATGCATCTATGTTGCAATAGTACTGAAAGAGCTATTTTAAAGGTATTTTGCGTGTGGTGGAATACAAACCACTAAAATTAATTGTTATCAACATCACTAGATACAATGCCATCTCCAAGATGGAGATGCCACCTCCAAGATGGAAATGCCTTTAATTTACAAAACATGCATGACGAGAATTTATCCCAACAGTGCATCTGTTGCCTTTATGTGTGGCTGAAGTAATTTAAGTTTTCCATTGTGACATATCTACCATGATTCTCAAATTATGGAGGTTGTTCCTCATGTAGGAATTCTGTCCATTGCCTCTGCTGATACATAAAAAACTTGTTCCTTATATTAAAGAAGTGGTATTTATTTTTCTGATTCTTACTCTAGTTATTTCAGTGGCTTCTGACTTTCAGGTAAAAGTATGTTCCTTCTTTGGAAAGAAGATTGTAAAAATGCAAATGGAAGGAAATAATTGATTAGAAAGTAATTGTAAAATCTTTGCAAAACAGGAAATCAGCTGCCGTGAAATTATATACTAAAGAATTATATATATTAAACAAACACCACCGGTTTACCAGGTGGTAGACAGATGTGTGTAAGGCAAGCAGAGTCTTATGTAACGTGGCTTAAATATTGAAGAGGAACAATTTCCTTTTAATTTCCATTCCTGCATGGTCCCACAGTGTGGTCTCTCATCTCCTGTTTTTGCAGACATGGTTAGAATCATGCATCTTCTCTTAATTTATGGGGGGACTCTCAGATTTGCCAGTTTAGCAGTCAGGACACTGATATTCCTTCAGCTTCCAGGGAAATATAAACTATAGATAATGAAGGGCTTTAGATAACAAAGTAGACATCAGGTCTAGCCTGATTTTCTACTTTTAATTTATTTGCTGTCAGACTCTTAAGTAGCTTTCAAAGATCCTTTCAGGACTATCACACTCTCTGCCTTCTTTTCCTGTTCTGTAGGAGTATCTAATTCCTTATTTCCTGTTACCTCCTAGCATAGCATCCCAGGCAGACAGGCAACACGACAGACTCTTGAGGCCAGCTCTACTCAGCCCATTTAGTTGCAGAAAAGAAAGTATCTTTAAGTGTTTAAATACATTCAAAATGGATATTGGAACTATTAATGTTTCACTTGTTATAACTACAGTTCTGAGAAAGAAGCAATGGAGAAAGCAACAGAGCAACTGCTAGAATGCCACTTCCACCAACACAATGCATTTGATCAATGAACACCCAGGAAGCGTGGAGTTTATGAAAGCATTGAGCAACGTCTCATGACTCTTTAAATCACTGCTACCTCAGGCAGTGCTGCCAGCTGAGATTAGTTAATGAAGTGGAAGGCCACCTGACCATTTATTTGGCTTCAGCAACAGTTCCGTGCAATGGCAGAAGGCAATTAGAGCTGTATTCATTCTTTTTTAAATTAAACAGTCATTCTTTGTTAGCAGTCTGTAACATCCTGAAGAGTCTGAAGTATTGAACAGAGGCATTGTATTGACTACTGAAAGAAACTAGAAAAATCCATAAAAGTAATCAATGTAGAATTTTGATCTGTTAATGACTGGGCTCTTCGGATTGATTCAGATCTTTCTTCCTCATGAAATTATATGAAATATTGAAAATCATGAGACAATATAGAAAGTAATAACATTTCTGTGGGTGTAAAAGTAAAGAGTTGAAAATTCTTTTTATAGTTGCCATGAAAAATTGTATAAGCATGAAACCTCCTTTTCCCAGGACAGGTAATTATGAAAGACAGGGACAGTACATTTATACATAGTTTATGCAGCTTTCACTATTTTTTGTGTTTCTCAGGGTACAAGTAAGGTCCAAGACAAAAGTAGTGACAGAGAAACAGGGAATTTCCTGACTTCCAGGCCAAACCTATCCCTCCACAATTGCTGTAGGAACTGTGAACTAAACATCTTTCCAGACAGAGGCTGAGAAAATACAAGCCACTCATGAAAAAGACTTCAAATATTGCAGGATTTGGAAATACATTTTTCACTTTTTATACATAAAACTAGCTTCAAATTAGCTTTGAGTATTCTTAGAGTGTCTTCTATAAAAGCTGTTCTTCTAAAATAATAGAGGGTGATCAGGCCTTTAGAAAGACTGAGGTTTTTCTGAGAATGTTTTCAAATTTAATGGGGTAATGCCAGTTCAGGTGAGAAAGCGGAACAGGGTATCAGAATTTTTGGGAAAGTCAAGTTGTTTCTATGATTTGCTGCGAGTTGCATCTCAGTGTCTCTGGGCTTTTATTACGTGCTTAAGTATATAAATGAAGAACTTGAGCATGTATGAGAAGCTGTAATAATGACTCATAGGGAACACATAATGAATTTGGGTGGAAACATCTATCTCTGAAGTAAAAGAGGAACTAAGTAACATAGGAGAATGAAATTGATGAGAAATCAAAGTTGCATATCATTGCCTCTAAAGTTTATTTAAAGATTTAGATTACAAAGTGACCCAGAATAATTCAAATGTTTCTTTCTCAAAATGATTATAATTTGAATATGATTAATGTTCTTCATAAGGTACTCAATACTACGACTTTCTTTATAAGAAAAATGTGCTCTGAAGAGCTATGCTGAACCAATGGGCATAAAACAAGAGCAAGAAACCAACATCACAGATTATCTTACTATTGGTGCAGCACCTAGGTCTTTCTTCATCAGTTTTGCAGAGAACAAGGAGTGAGAAAAAATGAGAAAAAATTAAGATAAACTGTATTCCAATCTCATTTGCAGCTTCTGTAGTAACATAATTTCTCCGGTGAAAATGTTTTTGTCATGGAGGTATTACAAATAAGATGAAAGCCTCAAAGAAAGAAAGGACACATTTCTCAGGAGTTGTTGATAACTCTGAGATACTTCTGAAGTGGCACGCTACATTTCAAAATATGAAGATAATTTTCTATTAAAAAACAGGAACACCATCCAAATGCACATTCTGAGCTTTAATAGGAAGGTTTTGGCTTACAGGTTTAGAACTGTATTACTGGATCTATCACACTTCTGCACAAAAAAGAGAAACTACTCCCCCCCAAACACCACCACTGCAACCACCACCAACCAACCCCAAACTCTGAAACTATTTTCCTGGAATTTTCATGGAAAAGAATGAGTTACGGATTTCTAGGACTGATAAGAAGATCTAATAGATCACTGTGAGACTTAGAAAGTATAAGCTTTACAAATTCCTTCTTGAGACAAGCAGATTAACCTGAAAAGAATATGGAGCCAAAAGTGCCTTTGGCTGAGGTTGCAGCAATACAGAATTAGATTTTCCAGAGTGGCTGTGCAGAATAGATGAAATATATCTTAGAAAATAGGGTATTATTTCCTTTATATTATTCTTAATCTACTCATGTCCTGCCTATACAGTTGATGAACTTACAATTGCAGATGTAGATTGATATACCTCAGTTAAAGAAACAGAAAATAAGGAAAGGACCCTGAAAAGAGAGCCCTTACAATGAGCTCCTTTCCTGCAAATATTTAATCCTGAAACCTTTAACATTTAAATGATGGATAGTCCACCATATATTAATGTCACTAGCATGTGACACTACTTCAAGTGGGAGTCTCGTTTCACAAATAATTTTTAAATACATTTTTCTCACCTCATGAGCCCTGTTCTTGAGCTCTGCAGCACCAGCAATGAAATTATGCACTAAGATGTTCAGGCCCACAAATACATTCACAAATATAATGTCATGTCAATTTGCATTGACTCCTGTAATCATACTTAAAAATGATCGTAGATCCAGAGCCAAATTGTAACATTCATGCAGAATAAGGGAATTCCAATACTCGACATATTTTCCTGCAATTGAGAAAATGATTGGTATTTGCAGGAAGCAATTTAGAGTTTGCTGTCTCATTAATAGGAAGAAAATAATATTTAATTACGTATCACCTAGAGAGTTTTAAACAATATAAATCAATAAACCTTGATTTCCAAAGAGCCAAATTTCAGATAGCTTTTTCCTTCTCTCAGCTAAATGTTTCCCTGTAATATCTACTGGTACATGAAAGAATTTATTGAATGCATGTATACTTTGGAAACAGTGGGATTTCAATAGTGTGCACTCTTATAAAAGTATTTGTATCTGGGAGCTTGTAAGTATGGGTTTAGTTAAGTACAATTGAATTATGATGGCAAATATGGTCTGTAGATGACTGTTAAATGTTCTCAGTAATTCCTTAGAGTTTTATAAACTAGACTTTCTAGATTCACTGTTCTGCTCGGCATTACATTTATTTTTTAAATTGAACCAACTATGAACATTTTATGTTAACATTTTCTGAAAATTTACATGAGGATTGATTTTTATCAATTAAGTACCAGCACATATTTTGTTTAATCTCTGAACTTCTGCTACTGGGGAGTTTTTTTTGTTCTTTAGCAGCTTTTGGTTGTAATTTCATTTAAAGACAGTTGAAGAACATGGGTGTGACTTCTCTCCAAATACAAGGAAAGATTTCGCCTATAATTTTCCAAGAACACATGAGGTATTCCTCCTGTCTTCCTTTTCCCATGATTTACAACAGAATTGTGTTCCACACTAACAAGCAGGGTAAGTCATTGAAGTTTTGGTCTGAAAACAGTACACTCCATGCAAAGTTATTACTTGGTCACTCAACATAATATCTATGTAATTTTAAATTTTAGTGATTTTTCAAAAGTCACTCAGAAAATTGCCAAACATAAAGACTTAAAAGACAGTTGTGAAGAATTAAATGGCATGCTGACCAATATAAAATAGCATAAAAGAAGTAAATTTTTTGTCAAGGAATAAATATGATTTTAAGATGGCACTTGAGTTCTTCAGAATACTTTTGGTTTCAGTCCTTTTTCTTCTGACCGTAGGCTTCTTCCATGCTCTCAGGGAACTTAATGTAAGACTCGAGGAGTAGCACCACTTTTCTAGGAATGAAACTGGTGAGACAAACATTGAATTAGCCTATTTTTTTTTTTTTTTTTATGAAAAAGGTACTCTATAAATAAAGAAATGACAAACATATTATATGTGCCCAATGCTTCTAATGTCTGGCAGTAACACATTTGTCACTTCAGTGCTATAAACTGGGAAAACGAATGACAGACCAAGACATTTTGTGAAAGCCCAGCCTGCCGTGGGGGCAGGCACTGGTAGCAGACAGTGCTAGACCAGGCATTACTCCCAGTGCACCATCTCAGGAATAAGTTTTGATGTTTCTATACCCAACTGCAGCTTAAAACATTTCTTAGAGACAGAAGAGGCCAGAGGAATGTTATTCACCTAGATTACTAAAATATCAAACCCACTGTTTCTTTACAATTGGCTACATGTAACTGGATTGACTGCAGGAATATTAACTAAAAGACTGTTTCAACTAAACTTTCCTGCTGATTTTACAGGCATATGGCAAAGGAAAGAAGGCAAAGCTAGAAGAAAAGTCACATGCTTACATTTTGAGACCAAGTAAGTATACAGCTGGAGGCATGATCAGATAAAATTTTTCCTTTTTAATTGCATCCACGATCCTGCTGGCCGCATACTCTGGATCATAAACAGGAAACAAGCAGGGTTTTCTGTAGAACAAGAAAAAAGGGTTATGAAATTGTAAAACTTTACTTTTGAGATAAATACACACACATACATAATTAAATAATTTATGCATTTTCCCCCATTCCCTCAAGTAGTCTTGAAAAGGAATCTCCAAATCTTTCTGTTCCTGCTATCATCTAAATAAATTGAAAACACTTTGATGATGTTGTCAATTTAATGACTGTTTTTGTAAGCTGACCACAATGAAGTTGATGCCCACACTGATTGCAGCTGTGGAAACTTCCAAGCTTAGCCATACTATGTGCTGTTCTATGCATCACTGCTCTCCAGCAGTCCTTTTCTGCTGTAAAGGCTGAGGTGACAGCTAAACAGACCAGGAGAAGGCTTGTCACCAGCCAGGAGAAGGGCTCTGCTCTGCATCCATACGCTGCTGTACGATGACGAATGGTGCAAGCAGGAGCAGAGCACTGAAAAACCAAAATCACTGGTACTGCACTCCTGCAATGGCTCATTCAGTGCTTGCAGCCTCTCCCATCACTGCAGCCACAGAGCCACCCACCAGATACCATCACCACAGCTGTTCTCACTCAGAAGTACAGTACCTGCCAGTACAGGCAGCGGGGCACAGCTAATGGCAGGTCATGGGTATCCTGACAGCCATTACTGTAATTACACTGCCAAAATTACTTGGGGCAGAGAACATCAGCACTCTCCTGACAAATAAGGTTCCCTTAACCCTTAAATACTGCTGTGTATCCCCAGCTGTTCCTTGACTGTGAGGTTATTACACAGTCCCTGTTATTAACTGTATGCAAGACTTGCATTTCTTTATGTCAAAAGACATAGTTTTCTGTGCAAAAAGAGCAAAAATATTGAATTGAAAATCAAAGCAACCAACCAAAAACTGAATATGATATACCCGGTGTGTGGCGATTATTTTTTACATATGAAATGGTACAAATCTAAGCTTTACTTACGCGCTTTTAAAGCCTTTACTCGACTTTGTACTAATAAAATAAGGGCAAATGATTGTAGTTTTAATGCCACATTTTCCTTCATGATACAGTTCTGAATTTATGGCTTCCATCATTCCAATGATTGCACCCTTACTTGCAGAATAATCTAGAAAGTGAAGAAAGAAGAAATATCCAAAATGTCAAAAGCACCACTGTAGTAAAAGCTATATACAGAATTGAATTCTTTGTAATACTACTTAAGCCACAATGTTATTTAGTTCTATCATTAGCAGTGTTGTAATTAGTATTTAAAGCATATTGGTGATGCTAACTCTGGAGATTAATGGCTCTTCCCATGAATGATGCACAGTTGCCTAAGGATAAAATGAGTCCTTTTCAGAGGAGTTTTTTTTTCAGTGCACTGTAGAAAGATATAGGCAAATGAGCTTATTCAGCATTTTCTGTAAATTTCCAGATACTCATATACCAACCAGGCATTCTTTCAGTTCAGAATGTCTTCAACTTTTAATATCACAGGTTACATTTCAGAAAGAACCATTTCTAGTGGTAAAATATAAATACCCTACTTAAAAATGCTGCTTCAGCCTATTACTTCTGATTTGCCCTGCAACTACAATACAATTTTGTTTGGCCAGGAAGACTGAATCTTGTCTGATTTTTATTGTTTGATGAATGCATGAAACCCCATCCTTGGAGATAATCAAAACTTGCCCTCACACAGCCCTGTGCAACCTGATCTAAGCTGAGTCTGTTTTTATTTGGGGATACGGACCAAGTGACCTTCAGAGATTGCTTCCAACACAAATTATTCTACAATTTTCCAATTGTAAGAAACCATTTTAATATAGTGCTTTACATGTGGTTTCTTAAGCTTTTTCAAATGCGTGTGAAAATAGTTGTTAGATACAATGAAATCCAAATTTGGTAAAGGACTAACTTCAAAGACTTGCACCAGAAGTAGTTTGCTGTTCTTCAGGAATTCACCCACAGTGAATGATGGAACCATACAGCCTAAAAATACATACCTAAGGTGTAAAAGGTTATAATGCATGGATAGGCAGGTCCACTCTCATAAGCCTTACAGTTACATGATGAAAGCTGAACGTGACTTATATTATCAATACGAAATATGACCCCTAGGTAGAAGGTGGCAAATAAACACTACAGTAACACCATCAATCAGCAGAAGAAACAAGAGATACTTATTACACTGAAGTTCAAATTCTCATGGGGTGACCTCAGAGATACAATCAACATGTAAGAGAGGCTTGAGGAGAGATGGGGCAGCAGACCCAGATGGATGAAATAGGCAGGACTGTAGCAGACTACTCTCCTGAAGGAAACACCTGAGAATACTGAGCTTTAAATAGCTTAAACCACACTTAATTCGAATTAATTTTATTGAAAATTCTGCCAAAATGCCTTCTGCACTTGAAAACCATATTCCAGCTAAATGTATAGTTCCAGGTATAACCCACGTGTGTCTCAGGTCTCTGAACACTCATCTGCAGAAAACCTGTCATGAGAGAGTGTTAGACAGCCTGTATGCAGGGCTCCCTCCCACTGCACATGTACGAGCTGAATTGTCCTTCTTATGTGGGGAAATACAGTCTGTAACCAGACTGTAAAATCTGCAGAGAGCTCCCTGTGCCACTCAGGCACGCGACACCATCACACTCCAGTACACCATCCCCTTTGGCATCCACAGGTTCTTGTCAGTACAGACTGCTTAAGGCAAGCACTTATGAGGCGTCCAAGAAAAGTGATTAGTATGTAGATCTAATTTGTAATGGCAGTTGACAATAATTACCTGACACCCTGTAGAGTCCCAGTAATCCAGCTCCACGGGCTGTGCTAACCAGGTGCCCATGGTTACAGGCCACCATGGCTGGAAGAAAGGCCTTGCAAGTCTAAAAAAATATAAACATATTTATTTAAAAATTCCCTTTATAAATAGGAATAACAAAAATGTTTCATTCCAAAATTAGCCTATACAACCTGACTTGCTTTCTGGGCCTTCAGTATACAAGAAGCCCAACTGAAATTTTATCTAAGAATTTTTAAATGAGACACAATATTTCCTTGAATGACCGCCCTCTGTCTGAAGATCTAACACCATTAAAATCACCTTAAGAAAAGCAGCAAAGTTTGTATTTTCTCTGCTTCCCTGGTTCCTCCCGATTTGTCTATTTGAGACTATTGCCAAAGGTTTGATACACAAGAGGGAGCTAAAAGTCAACACATTGAGGAGAGTTCAGCTGTCTGTGGGCCCTTTTTGTTACGAGCTGAACTACCTGGCAATTCCAGCACTCCAGAACACCAGTGTGGGTGATACTAGCTGGGAAGAATGCTAGTGTTTTATGAAGGGGGAGATAAGAAAAAGAGACAAGAGCAGCAACAATTTTTCTTCAATAGCTGAGGAATCCTACTGGACTCCAGATGTGAGTGCCTAGTACATCACTATCCTCCTACCCTGTGTTTCTTCAGACATGCCAGGGGAAACACCTCTCCCAGTCTGTGTTCCTCAAGTATTTGGAAGAATGATGCAGTATGGCTGGGGAATACTTAGAAGACTTCTATCTGCAGTGGTTTTCCATTGAGAACTGCCTTTTAACAAAGAAGTTGCAATGCTATATTGTTCCCTGATGCAGGCAGTTCACTCAGGCATATAAAGAGAAAGTGCAAGAGGGGGCAATAGTAACACTCTCACAAAAAAAACCCTCCTCCTGTACTAAGACCCCAAATAACTGCGAATTCATTCCAAAGTAAGAATACCAAATAAATTCTTACTAGCCAGATTAGCTTTCTGTGTACTTTAATCAGATGGTGACTAGGAATAAAGGGACAGCCTGAAGACTGACACCAACATGTGCAGCATAAAACCATGGAATCATTTAGGCTGGAAGAGACCTTTAAGATCATTGAGTCCAACTCTAAATGTAACACTGCTAAGTCTGCTGGTAAACCATGGTTGTGTCTCCCTGGGCACTGCAAGTCTGTTAGGCAAAGCCTTCTGATGCCAGGAAACATCAGGAGCAGGGAAGTCACATGCTGTCATGTCAGCACTCCTTTCGACCACAGCTGTTACAGGTAGGGCATGTTTCACGATACAGTCGCACAAACTTTGATTTACCAGAGTGCCCAGTCAGGTTTGTGTTAACATTACTGAGGCATACTGGGGAGACTGTCTCCAATTACAGTATGGTTATGAAAACATCTATTCCCCCAATCAAGGTCCTTCACATCCCTATTCCAAGCTGAGTTTTTAAGGTAGATACCACCATTGTGATTTTCCTACCAAAATACTTGTCTGTACCTTTCGGTCACTCAGTAGTAAAAAGCCCACAAAAACTTTACCCAGACTTGAGAAAAGAAGTTGATTCTGAAGGAATTTTCAAAATCTTCATCTGTAAGCTCAAAGAACTTTTTCCCAATTCGTATGCCAGCATTATTGATTAGAATAGTAACATCCCCAACTTCTTTTTTAACCTGAATAAAAAAAAAAAAAAGGGATAAACAGAAAGCTTTAGAAGGTGTCCTTGCCTCTTGTGCTTAATTTATGAAAATGTTTAGTAATATTTGCAATAATTGATATGTATGAAAACATAAGTATGCAGGAACTGTTCTATTGCATCAGATCAAACGTCCACCTATGCCCCTCAGCCCTTGTCTCATGGTGTGAAAACAATGAAAAATGAACCCAGGCTCCAAGGTCTCCCGTGTACTCAACTTTTCACATGCTGCAACTTAGGATCTTTTGAGAGGTATAAGGTATCTATAAAATTGTGTTTAATATATCCCAGTGATTCTCCACCCTGCCCCCCTCCCCAAATTTGTCTAATTGCTCACTGAACTCCAGAATATTTTTGACATCCACGAAAACCAAAGGTAAAAAGTTATGAAGCTTTAGTGTGCACTGTGAGCATGCTTTAGCTGCAATCAGAACATTTCTAGTTCCCTAATTTTGATATTGTGAGAACCTGCATTCCTCTGCCAAGCCTGCTCAACCCCTTTTCTGTGTCATTTCTACTGAACTGGAAAGAATTCAGCTCAGATAACTGGGGGATACCAATCCTCTGAGTACAAAAGCATCTACCATGAAATAGATAGATAAAATCATCATTAGCTCCATTTGGGTTTGTTTTCAAAAGATTTTGTCCCATGATTTGGATTTATATCAAAGCAAATGGCCAAGATTTACATATAATATGAAAAATTAGTCTCACAGATTTCTCTGCTAAAGGTGGATGGTTATCTGCAGTCTCAAAAATTATAGTATGACTACAAAAATATTAAAATCCCACACGTGCTGCTGTCTGGCAATTTGGAAACAGGTGCTTGGATCTGATGCCTCGACATTTGACCTCCCTTTGGCTCTCTCAGGGAACCTTAGCATCCAGTGAAGATTTGTTTGCTATTTCTCCAGCTGTGTCAGGTTTAGTCCTTCTCATAGACAAGTAGGGCTCAGATACTCGCACCTTTCCACCTGCACAAATGAATGCAAATCTAGACACTGTTCAGTATGGCAGGAATACTCAATTCTTTCTTTGACGAACATATCTGTACTTCCTCCCCACTCTTTTAACTGCTGTGTCAGTCCATATGATGAACCTTTTTTTCTGAACATGACAATATACCTTCACCAATGGCAGCATTTTATTTACCATGGCATCACTTGTCCTATTTACTCACTACTACAAAATATGGGTGAAGCTTGGCTTCCATTTAGAAAAAGTCAAGCTGATTATTCTACATTATGTATTTTTTTAGGTGTCTGATAATTCTTCTGTTAACATAATTTCTACTAGTTTTCTGTAAGACAGGTTCATAGTTTATTTGTGTCCCCTCAAGTGCCCTTTACAAGTGGCATATTTACTATGCTTTGTTCCTACATCATTTGTTACAGCAAAACACGCATCCTGCATTTCTAGCCCATCAGATCCATGTCTGGTTTCCTTCAGAATTTGCAGGTGGACACTGCTTGTTCCTGAAAATTAGTTGCTGTTCACCTGACCAGTTTGTTCTAAAACCTCTTCTTTAGGGACTTCAATGGTCTTTTTTGTTTCCTAGAAACAAAACTTACATTATGGGAAAATACTTAGGCTTTTCTGCAGTGAGTATACCAAATAAAAGCAATTAATTTAATATTCTTGCTATTGCTTTCTCTTCTGTGTCCAAGCTCAAGACTTTTCATATTACCAATCAAAAATTCGCAGGTATTTCCAAGAGTAGAGGAGGCCTATAGTTGAAAAACTCTCCATCTAAGAAAATTTCTATCTCCACCAGGACTGAACAATACATGCAAATATCTGTGAATATGTTGGTGTTGTTAACAATAATTTGACACCTTAACAGCAATTTTAAAGTTTTGAACTTCTCTTTAAGTTTCTGTTGGTAGGTCAGTCTGTGCACTTCAGAATAGTGTTTGCTGATTTGGGCACAGCAAATTCCACAGGCTGGAGTCCTGTGGCTGATTTGCTTAATGTGTTTGGAGACTGAAAACTACCTGAGGGCACAAAACAAACCTTTTGAGACTCTGCTAAAATAAAAGAAAACAAATAATTTCAAAATGTTCAGTATGGACAATGAAGTCCAACAAAGAAATTAACTACATAAGCTTAAATTACTCATTTTGGTGCATGTTTTTGCAAGAAGCAGATAGTATTTATGGGAATAGGGATTTAATGCCAATTAAAAATGTTATTTTTTTAAAAGAGATTTGATCTTGGTAAATTCTAAGATAAATGGTTTTTTTTTGTACTTGCAAAAAGAAATTTCAAGAAGAGTTGCTGTTTGATTTATAGGATCATTCCAAATAAAGATCAAATGTCACATTTGAAGTACTGCCCACAAGTTGCTCAGACAGAAATTTCATCTCTCTGTAATAGATATTAATAATTTCATCTCTCTGTAATAGGTAATAGATATTAAGATTGCTGAAATTACTGAGATTGCTGCTCCAAAATTTTTGCAGTCATTATCAATGTGTCACACAGGTGACAGGGTCACATCATCTGTACAGACCAGGTCCCTGGCAAAGATCATCCTCCTTGAACACCACGTATTGTGTCAGCACAGGACGGAATGCTCCACACCTTGCTCATATCTGCAGACATACTGTTATGGTACAATAAATATATCCTCATTAATGCCCAGGTAATAGCAGGATACCACCTGTGCTCTTAGCATCTAGCACTAATGGCCCCAAGTGGAATGTTTTTCTCTATGGTGTTGGCAAGCTGTGCCCCACACGCTACTTACAAGTATGGGTAAAAGAAACCCTTGTTGATTGCAAGCATGAGAATTTCAGTTCCAGATACTTACAGATCCTGAACCCAACTTACCTTTTAGAAGTACTTTTCCTCAAAACCATTTCTTGAGAAAAAAAAAAAAGTGTTTCAAACTTTCATAACCTTGCTCAGAAAGACTTAATCTGATTTGGCTAAAATTAAAAACAACAACCACAAAACAAAGAGCCGAGCCCCACCACGTACCCACCTTTCTACCCACAACTCCTAGAAAATTAATGTTACACTTCAAGTCCATTCTGAAACAATCTATTAACATTCACATCATAAAATAATTCAGCTAATTTCTCTGATGTATACCTTCAGACACACAATGTCAAAGATGTGACTTAGAGTCATGTATATAAGCACATACATTGAGAATTTAACAGAAGTTTACACTTGGATAAAGTGGTGGAGTGGCTAACTGGATTATCAGTGAAGTTACACTGAGAAGTATTTTCAGGCAGTTTAAGGAAAAGTAAAAATTAATCATGTTAATTCAATGTCCAATTTCTGAACTCTGACAATAATAATAATAATAATAAGGTAATAGCTTACAAAGCATAGGTCAGCACAGCAGAAGAGTTTCACTGAAAATGGAGCTCTTGTCTAACTTATTTTCCAGCTGTATTGATCAAAAAATAAACTGAAGCTGAATCATCAATTTGACTGGAGACCAGCCACATCTAAATGACATTTCTGAAAACATTACATCCCACATCACCATTAAAGAACTACAGTTTCCTAAACAACTAGGCAAAGGAAAAAAAACCCCTTTTACAAAATCCATTGACTGCTTTTTTCTTTTAAAATTATTTATATCTTAAAGAATTCTAAAGCCTAAATAAAATAATATATGGAGATAATCTCTGCTGCATGGTTTACCATGGTCTTAATCTAAACATTACCATCTCACAATGAAGACTAGAAATGGATAAATCTCAACAGAACTAATTAAACACAGTTACTTTGTTGCAACCATAGTTTAAGTTCCACCTAGAAACTATTCAAAAGGAGAAAGACATTGCCCTACATGATTACTTCCCTCTGGGGAAAATACGGTTTCTGAAAAACAATAAATTCAATATGATATTCTATTAAAAAGAAGCAAAAATGCAGATCTTACCTTGTCTGCCTGTTCGTAGACATCCTCCCTACTGCTGCAGTCACAATGGTAGACAAACACCCGGCTGGCTCCATTTTGTTGGGCTAATCTGCTTGTTTCTTTGTTACCTTCATCATCGATGTCCCAAAGAACTAAGGTTACTCCCAAAGGAGCCAGTTTTAAGGCAACCTGCCTTCCAATCCCATTTGCAGAGCCAGTGATAAGTACTATTTCACCAGCGAAATATTTTTTGCGTAGAGAAAATATACAGAAGATGTTCTCAATAAGTAAATAAAATAAAAAATTCAGGTACTGTAGTAACTTCCGGATGCATCTGAAGTTGAACATGATTGCTCAGGCACAAGCACCACTCTTCTGTTGTGCAAACCCAGACACACAATACATTACAGCAGTGGGATATTGCCCGAGAAAAAGAAGAGGTTGACCTTCAAACAGCAAGTTCTCTCGCAGTGTTCTTCTGTGCGGGTACAAAATACATTATTAAAGACTTGTTTTGTGAAAGCTGCCTTACTAGTAGGATTAAAGCAAATGTCTTCCTCTATATCCTACGGACCTGTTTAATCCCTGGTTCCTCAGCTTCCAACTCTGTTTTTAAAAAGGTTTAGTAACATACGTTGTTGTGGCAATAGCTGTAGAGCACTTTGTTTTGACAGCAAGGTGATGCTAGCTGAACAAAAAAGTACTGAACACACTGGTGCCATATCAACCTAAGGAAGGAAGGTGTCCTTCTCAGCGGGAAACGTGACCTGTTTCGGGAGCCGGGCAATCGGAACGTTCCCTCACCATGTGCATTTTCCAGTGCCATGGGGCCGAAATCACACCGAGCATTCCCATTTGCCAGCTATTGACCAGCCACAGGGAAAAGCCCAGCCCTGGCACTTACGAGCCTTGGTTTTCACCCTGCATTAGGCAGCAGCGCTCCCTTTTTGTTTGGGACGGGACAGGAGAGGCTCAGGAGAAAAAGCGTTATCACCGTCCCGTCCCGTCCCGTCCCGTCCCGTCCCGTCCCGCCTCCCCGCGGCTGCGGCGCCTTGGCCGCCTCCCGTCCCTGCCCCAGCAGTGACATCGTCGCCCCCTACCTGCGCCCGGTCCCCCCGCGCTCACCGCCGGCTCNAGGGTACCAAGGCTGGGTGGCTTCCCGAGGGCACCTGTTGGGCGGCAGCGCCCTCTCCCACGTCGGGACACCCCGCTGCTGCTCGTGCTGCCGCCACATCGGCGGCCCTCCCGCGCCCGGCCGGCCCGGCCAGCGGGGAGGCACCGCAGGTTCCATCCCGTCTGGCCGCTCCATCCCACCCGGCCGAGGGCTCGGAGAGCAAGTTGGTCTCTCCTCCCTCTGCTGCTACTTCGCCGGAGGTACAAAGTTAAGCGTTTCTTAATTTATATCAGAAATTGCTCTTCTCCGGCTTGCCAGGGTGGGAGCAAAAAGGCAGACGATGACCATAAATGTGCCCCCTAAAACAGTGAATCCCCCGATTATCATTTCACACCTTTAAAATGGAATTTGTGGGTCCTCAGTTTCCCATACATGCATTATCCAACTCTGAAACTACAGTCCCACACCACTATCATCAATATTTTTTTCCCAAGTTTGAATAGAAAGCCACACACATGCTTAGGTCCGTAAGAATGTGCTTCTCCTAAGATATCAGTGTGTCTCAATCACCATGACATCTTCCACACACTGTTTATGTAAAAAGACAATGGAGACAACACCACTTATTTGGCATACTTTGCATTTCAAATAAGTTACACTAGAGGTCTTGTTAATTGGCAACTCATAAAAGGAAAAAAAATGAATAAATTCACAGTGTGCTCTGATGCACACATCTGTGTTGCATACACCATTCAGACTAGAGTTTATGGGGATTCGTAAGATATTTTTCTGTTAAGCTGAGATAAAATGATAGTTCACAAAATTTGATGCAATTTACATCAAGAAATATGGTGGAAAACTGTATGCTGTCAGTGTGAATAGCTGTATGGAAAGGATATGTTTCCATGAACAGTTAACTGTTGAATATTCTGTTTAGGTGCCTGCAAAAGGGGAAGCTGAAAGACCTCCACTGAGGATGAAGGCAGATTTCAAAGCCTCAATGAGCTGTGGTTCCAAACAAGGTGTCAAGAAATGCAAAATAGGTGGGTAACCTAACTCCAAGTGTCCCATGCTGCAATCAGTAATTACATGGCAAAAGCAGCAGATTACAGTAAGGGGAAGCTGAAATGATTCAGCAATGTATACCTGGTTATGAAACAAACCAGGGAAGATGTTTGTTTATTATGATGACATTTCAAGGTGAACAACATCGATGAGGAATGGTGTTGCAACCAGAACTTTGTAGGCTGTAAGTTAACAGGAGGAGCCTGTTTCCAAAACACGTCCTTTTGAAAGTATGAAAACACATGACTTCCCTGCTTTTATGCTGAACTGACCTAAGGAGCAGCCAGCTATCATTCTATAAGTAATAAAAATGACAATGATGATTAATAATTTATATACCTAAATTAGACGCTTCGGTGTGGTAGTGGAATGTGACAGCTTATTGCTGTCTTTAGGTGAAGAGTCTTTAGGTGAAGAGTGGACGTGGTAAGTGACAAGGGTCTTGGGGAATACTGAGTGATTTAGGATAGCTTGCATTCCGCTCGCTGCCAGCTAGATTTGATGATTCCTTTAGAGAAGTGCTTAGCATTTTGAAATGAAGTATTAGTGTGGCTTTTTGTCTCAGTTTTGTCTCAATGTTTCAAAACATTGAATTTTGTTGTCAAACAGAAACTTATTCTCCTGACTGATGTATGCACTGTAACTAGTCGCTAGCCCCAAACTGACCTTTCTCTGCAATTAACTTTGAATTTGTACCAGAAGCTCCATTTCCTAAGTGATAGTAAAAACACAGGAATGAAATTGTCCACATTTGACTGCACTGGAAAAAACAATACTCAAAAAACCTGCTGCAGCTAGAGAAAACACAGGAACAGTTCTGTGAGTGGTATTTTTATTATTGACCTTCCAGTAACAAGCCTTCACATGTCTGGCATTTGTTTTAATCATAACAAATCTATTAAACGTAGGAAACAGGGCAAAAGCACAAGTAGATCAATCTAAAAGTACATCACTAACAATATCAAGAGCAGGGATAACCACACAATCAAGAATGCCTAAAAATGACAGTTCACCAGCATCTTTGTTCGGCTCTGTACAATTTGTATATACTCCATGCCATGAGAAGTTAAGAGACGTCATAAGAGGCTGTCGTGGTTTAACCCCAGACATCAACCAAGCCCCACACAGCCGCTTGCTCACTTCCCACCAGTAGGATCAAGGAGAGAACTGGGAGTGCAAAAACTAGAAAACTCATGAGATAAAGACAGTTTAATATGGAAAGCAAAAGCTATGCACACAAGCAAAGCAAGACAAGGAATTAATTCACTGTTTCCCGTGGGCAGGCAAGTGTTCAGCCATCTCCAGGACAGCAGGGCCCCATCACATGCAACAGTGACTTGGGAAGACAAACACCATCACTCCAAAGGTCCATTTCCTCATTCTCCCCCCACATTTTATGCTGGACATGATGCCATACGGTCTGGAATATCTCCTTGGTCAGTTGGGGTCACCTGTCCTGGCTGTGTCTCCTCTCAACCTCCCATGCACTCCCATCTCCCTTGCCAACACGACAGCAAGAGAAGCAGAAAAGGCCTCGGCTCTGTGTAAGCCTTGCTCAGCAATAACAAAAACATCTCTATATTCTCAGCCTGTGTTCAGCACAAATCCAAAACCGAGCCCCAAACTAGCCACTGTGAAGAAAATTACTCCAGCCAAGACCAGCACAGAGGCATGTCAAATTAAGCCTATCAAGTCTATCAAGCAAGTCTATTAAAATAATTCACTATCCTTTTTTTATGTGCATAAGAATCAGTCAGACACATATGCTAAAATCTACCCATGTAGTGAGGGATTTGGCTGAGGTTTTCTCATGGTGTAAATCCTCTGGCACACTTGCAGTTGTCAAGGTGATAAAGTTGAGAGTATTTCAGTGAGTATATTCTTGTTGTGATGCATGAAATTGTCACGACTGCTAACAGCCATGCAGAGTAAATGTAAGTGTAATTCATTTTATTGGCCTTTTGATTGGTAGTAAAGATTAGGGTTAGAGAATTACTCTTGTCCTCAAGCCAGCTGGACCTTTTGAATATTTCTGGTGGATTACACATTGATCAGTACATTTCATTACTAAAAATGTGAATTTGATTTCTTGCAAGATGCTGAAATGAATGATATTGAAAAGTATCTTCACTACTGAGCTGCAGTAGGTGCATTAAATATATGTTATTAATTACTAGTAATTATTATATCCCACAGCTTTTAATAAATGGTTATTAAGTATTTATCAACATATTAATAAATAATTTGTGTATTATCAGCATGTAAAACTGAAAACTCTACTGCCAAAAAGTAAAATATGGATTTAGTAGAATAGGATTACTTTATTAAGTGCTTGATGAATAATTATCTTACTGGGCAGCTGAATGACTTGTGTTTGTCTTTTTAAAACTTAATGTAAGCCATTGACATGCTGCAAACATATGTGACAAACAAATGCTTTGATAAATACAGACAAATTAAGTGATATTTTAACATTTTCTGACAAAACTAATTTCTGCAGGCTCTGTCTCTGATGAATTTGTGGAAGAATTTTATTTGACATTCAAAATGGTTTGATATCATATCAGTGCTAACAATTGATGTAGTTGTTCAGATTGTGTGGCAATTTGCATTCGTATATTTGGAGGAACGAAAAAGACTCCCAAATACACATAATTCCTCAAAAGGTGAACTCTTTAGCACTGGTAAATGCTGATGAGGTAAAGAAGCTGTCTGTAGGTCACTAATATTTGGAAGTTAGTGAATTGATATCATCAAAACGAAACGTCCAGGTTTATGAGGACACAGAAAGAAGTACATAGTGTCTGTCTGTGATAGTGAATTAAGTCATGTGATTGACTTTTAAGAGTAATCCAGTATTGAATACAAGATGACAAGTGGGAATCTGTTACTACACAGTGTATGTGACAACCTTAACTCTCCAGTTCTAATAATTTAACTTTCAGACCGGCAGGAAAAGCTCCAATTTTTTCCTATGTCAAAACATGCTTCTGATCCATAGAGGTCAAAGGCATCAGCCTGAAATCTCACCAGTTAGCTATGTCTTATGTTAAATGAAATCAAAGTAATAGTTTTATTAATTCATCAGAAGGAAACAAAATCCTCAGCACAAATTTAATGCATCCCTTGGATCTGTGCATATTGTTTCTAACAGCTTTGGCCAAAACTCAGGACTACAGTGGGGCACCCACTAGGCAACGCACTCTGCACTGAACCTGTCATCCTACCTGAAGTTGGTCAGAGATATGCAGGAAGTGGCTGTACACCCTATAAATGAAGAAGAAAAGGAGTTCCAGCTCACAAAACTTGGATCTTGTATCCTGAATCAAAGCATGAGTTGCTTGCTTTCCAAGGAAAACTAGGGAGCATAGAAGACCTCATTTCCTATGTTTTTTTTTAGTTCTAATTGGTTCAGTATACTTCATCACACAGCCTAACTAATTTAATCTTCATTGAACTAAAAATTAGTAGTTGCTGTATGAGATAGCTGTTGTCATACTGCTGAGGCATGATCCAGGGAATAAATATAGGCTATGGGAGGGTTTGTACTTACAGGCATGTGAGAAAAACTTTCAATACTGTAAAGAAAATCCTTAGCTAATGAATTTAAGCCATCCAACAGTGAGCCTACAGAGATATTGCAGCTCTAGAGCTGTGTAGATGTGCAGGGATCTCTCTGCAGGCCTGTGCATGCTGCATCCATCTTCAAAGGTGTTGCTCATCTGCACCCACATCTAACCCTGCAGGTGCTTAATGTTCTGCCAGCTGGTAATTACGATGTCAGTCAAAAGGCAACTCCACCCTGTGACGGAGAAGGTGCTTGGAGTATGTGCCTGGCCAGCTCCAAGTTTGTGACCTGGCAGTATCTAGGTGTGGTATCTGTGAGAGTACAGTCATATCTGGTGTAAGGGCACCAGCTGCAGGGCACCAGTGCTTGTCTGCTGCTTCATTCCAGTGAAAACACACAGCTGATGCTGCATTCCCTAGGAAGAGTGCACAGAGCATGAAGCCTGCCATTATTGTGTCTAAAGACATGTAAGAATCTAAGCTGCAGAGCCTCACATCCCTGGGAATGTGAAGCGTTTGGGAAAAGCTGCTGTTGACTGTGCTCTTTACAAGGGAAAAACCAGGTATCTTGGGGACAATTTTATGCAAATGAGGAGAGGACAAAACTATAAAGTTTTCTGTCATACGTAGAAAACTGGCTTTGCTTCCCAGGGTGAAATATATTCCCCAAAAGAAGCCAGGGAGGAGAACGATGGCTTCTGTAAGTTAGTCAGACGTACCAAGTCGTTTTGTATGTAGTCTGACCAGTTCTTCCTGTCAAATAGTATTGCCTTCCTCCCAATTAATTGAAAGGCTGAAATAACCTTCTTTAACTCTTTTCAACTTGAATGACAAGTATTTAGGCTATTTTACTAGGATGGGTTGTTTATTTACATGTAGGTATAATGGCATTTGAATGTACTCATAAATAATTTACATTTTTTCTTGTATACTGAAAAAAATGAACTCTTATTTAAGTGATGGTGGTGCTGAGGACTACAGAAATGGGTTACTTGATCTCTTTCATCCTGACTGAACAGTGTTCAGTGTCACTGTGCAGCTATAGAGCCTAATTGTAATGGGGCAGTAATAGTAGTGATGGGGAGACTAATAGTAAGGGGCAGGAAAGATGGTACTCCTGCTCAGGAAGCATCCCTTTTCTAAGACCACTTTCTTAGATCAGTGACTAAGTTGGATTAGGGACTTTGAACTCCAACAATATAGAGCAGAAGACAAAGGGGATGTTCTGATAGATGTCTGGGCACTTAGGCTGACAACCTTCTGTTTTGTAATAGCTGAAGCTTCCTCAAGATGTGACTCAGTGCACCTGCTGAACTTGAATAATCTAATAGTCTGAAAATCACTAACCAGAGAATAATTATGCCAGGAAGAAGTGCAACCAGGAGACCAGAACAGCTGGAGTACACTAACAGTGTCAGCAAACCACAAAAGACCTCAAAGCAGTGCAAGAATTGGATGGGATGTCTTCAGTAGTGAGGGATATTATTCGGAAGAGGATTTCCTCTAAGAATTTATCTTTACCACTGCTACGCCTATTTGTTTTGCCTCAGGTTAAGGTCATTTGGTAATTTAATTGCTCTTCTTGTTAATCATACTGAGAAACTGAATGACAATGTATTCACATTTACACAAAGAATGTAGAGCAGATTTGTTGTCATGCTGTCACCGTTTTGGTCGTGCTTCACCAGTGACCTCAGCCTTTTGAGGGCCCGCAAGGCTTGATGCTGGGACAATGAGACTGGTAAGTTTTAAAGGCATTTGCAGGCACCACGTGTTCTGAATGGTCATGATGCTGTGAACAGACTTGTTTTATGCAGTGATGGTGAAACTCCGGGAGTCTAAAGGATCTCTGAAGAATCCAGGGGGAGAAGATATTACTTCTGAACTTCATCTAGCCTGAGAACCTTTTTTCAGACTTTTAGTCTCAGTTACTACAGAGAGATTCAGTATGATAGATACCTGGGAGTGAAACATATCCCTTGTCTTCAGTCTGCTGAACGACAGCTTGGTTAGCAAAGTTTAAGCATGCAAGGACTCCCATAGAAGTCCTTTGCTTTGGTTAATTTCCACTAAGTCTGTTCAGAGGGAAGCTGACAGGTTTTTTTTCTGGCTGATGGGCAAAGAATCAGTTAATCATGTTCTGAGAATGACTTTGTCACATTAACTGTGTCTTTTGCTGTCATAGCATGACAGCTATGCTGTATTAACAAAAATTAAAATAAAAAAGTTATTCTTCCACATAATATTTTTCTAGATAGAGAAATGTGGAGCAGTTGAAATTTCAGCCCTTGACGGCTAGTTATTTGCAGAGATGAAAATGTAGAGAAATGTGAAAGTCTCACTGTAAAGCCCATTTATACTGCAGGTCATGATTGAAAAATGCTGGTTTATATGTACTAAGAGAGGCTTATGTGGCTTATCTGCTTCAACTGCTTTTATGAGAGAAAATTGCCTATCATTTGTGCTGTTGCTGCCATTGTGTCCAGCTCAAGAAAAAAGTGTTGCCTGAATAAGTGCTTTAGAACATTTTCCAGGGCATTAAGACTAAAAGTTAAGATGCAGATTCTCATAGGACTGTAGGAGTGGTTTTCCTAACTTGGTATCCTGTAATTTTAGATGGATTAGAATTATGATGAGCTCAAATCGGATGAACACGCACAGCTCTCAGTGCAACTGGAGTGCAAGTCAGTGCATACATTTAAACAGCGCAAACATTTAAAATGTATGAAAATACAGGGTCTCATGTAAACAGTCACGTGGGCTGGGGGAGACTGTGTTGAGAAACAGAGTAATGCCAGGGAGGCAAGAGGCAAAGGTCATGTATGTCCAGACAGACGTGGACAGATATGAAAATGTTTAGCACTCATGATGTGTGCGTAAGGGAATGCCATCCTTCTCCTTGAGGAAGTGGTGTAGCACAGCACAGACCTTTTAACTAATCTTTTAGCAGAGTGATGTGCTTTTGTGACAACTATTTAACCTTGAGAGATTTCATTCCATGGTTTCAGCAAGGATTACAGTAAATGATCAATTTAGGTAAAGTCACAATCTAATTAAACAAATTCAGTCTAAATCCCTGCTGGGCCAGTAAAGATTTGTCTGTCAAATACCTCTAAGCGTTTTCATTTTCTATAGCAACAGTTAATTGGATATGCAACTGTCAGTTTAAATGCTTTAAATGAGGCTGATGGGATTAGTAATTGAATGCTTGGATTAAGGATTTACAGCTGGCTTTTCTGCCCTGTTCCTTGCTTACAGCTATGGTCATGATAGCTCCCTATCCTTCTCAGGTGGATGGAATAGTGGTCTATCACTGCAATATAGTTATGATAGTATGAAATGCAGGTATGATACAGGTTTGATGTAGCCAGTGTATTCCTGTTGACACATAGAACTATTTTTAATGCTGTGGGAAGCAAAGAATTATGATCAAAATGCTAAAAGCAGAAAATCTAAGAACAGCCACCTAACCTCCGCAGCTAGCAGTTGGAACTGAAGGTCTCAGTCACTCTCCAATTAAAGTAGACTTTTATGGTTTGAGTCAGAAAGCAAACCTCAGAGTGGTGGGTGGTGAAATTAAATCCAAGGCTGTGAGTGGAGGCTGACAAAGGGATTTCTGCAAGAGGTAGTAGGATTTCAAAGGGAGTGGAAGAGATGATGTCTGTGCACTGCCAAAGCGTCCGCTGTTGGAGAAAGAGACCAGACTGCAAAGTTTAGTCATGCAGGGGAGTCTCATTGGTGACATCTGAATCTCTCATCTTGTTGGGAACTGAAGAGAAGGTTGGAAGCATTATGACTCTGATAGGGAAGTGGTTACACTGTTCTCTGTGTGATTTTTTAGATCCCTCTTCACTGCTTTAAAAGACCAGAAATACAGTATGCCCCTTGGGGTGTCATGGGTTTCAGGGCCAGCTAACCTGTACCAGGAATTTCTTCATTTTCACAGCAACCCAGAGTCAGAGAACTTAACCTTTCATTTGCCTTTTAAGTTGAAAATTCTAGCATGGTCCTGTTGGTATAAAAAGGAATTTTGTTTTTTGTGTGCAGCTGATCTCTGTAGTGCTTGAGGAAGAAAGCTATAAGGAAAACTTTCTGAGGCACTGAGATGGATACATAAATTACAGAGCTGTGCTATGAATTTGTCATTTTGCCTTATATGTAGGCCTCCAAAACCACTCTTAATGACAGAGAGACCCTGATATACCATAAACTGAAAATTTAGGTTCTTCTTAATTAAGTTCCTCATAGAATTAAAATGAGCCAGTGCATATTTATTTAGAGTCTCTGCTGAACACAGTATAGTAATACTTATTTCAGTATATTAAATTAGAACATGTTTCTGTTCTAAAGATTCTGTCTTGGGAAACATTATCTGAAACAGCTAACAACATTAGATGTTATAATTACTTGTATTTATGATATAGTTATAAACAATTATAAAGTAAATTATTATAACTATTTAGAAATCATTACAAAATAATGATTGTAATAATAACCTTGTAGTTATTTATATTTATTTTATATAATAAATATTTATAATTATGATATTTATATATCATACTATATTTTAATTTACCAGAAAAAAACAAACAGGAAATTCAAAGTTATGCTCTGCATATTTAAGCTCACAGAATATGCCAAGTTCAGCTGAAATGTGGAAATAGATTTATGGCCTTTGCTCATTATCCCAAGATTTAAGATTAGGTTTTCAGGCAGAGCTTCAGCTGCAAGGAGTTTGGTATTCAGAAATCATTGTATTCATCAGCTTCTGTCTCTCTACTGTATGTGAACTCCATTTAGTCCAGGAAATACTTTTTTTTTGTTGTTCCTTCCTGTAATTAGTTCCTATTAAAAAGCCCAACTCATCCTTGTCTAACCTCAATTAGACTGTCTTTTTTTTCCTTTTGTTCCTAATGCAGAGGCATTAATCTCTTTGACTGGTCTGGACCCTTCCAGCATACGTTGTACATATTAATTTTTTTTTTTTTTACTTACCCAGTATTCAGACCAATGGAACAATGATAAAAGCCAGGAAAAGGAAATGTAGAATTCTGGTTTTGGTCTCAGAATGACATTTCTTTCTTCAGAATACTCTTGCAATTAATTTTCTTTCTAGACATCAGGCTTTCCTCCTTTCTGCTTTTATTTATATAAAGCAATACAGCTATTTCAATAAGCTTCTGATGAAGTGATAGTTCTAGGAATGTATTGTAAGAGGAAAATTAGTGCAGCCTTTCAGAACTTGGACTGAGAGGGAGATGCCTTTTTTTCATCTCCCAGCCCAGTAGATCCTATCTTCAACCTTATTTTTGATTTGCGATTCAGGAAACCTTGATTGATTCACTGGCACATTTTGAGCTGATTTAATCTGAAATGTTAATTACTGGAAATGTTAGAACACTTTAAAGAGTGCCTGAATGATGGCATAACTGAAAGTCATAAAATAAGAAATTCCACATCAACAGAAGAAATTAGATCTTATTCTAATTTCACATCTTTTAAATTGTAATTATTAAAGCAAGAAAGTGTGTGACTGGAGATATTTTCAATTGTAATGGAAGGAATGGGGACTATTCAGTTTTACTACTTTATTCTGAGAATCAAAGTCACATCCCCCATCCATGTACATTGCCTCCTGCCTGTTCAGCCTTGGAAGAGATTTACTCCACTTTGGATGGCCTTACTCCAGTTTTGGGTTGCATGCACATATCCCAGTTAGATGTTTGTACCAAGTACTTTTGTCTTTCTGTATAAATTCACGGAATCAATTAGGTTGGAAAAGACCTCTGAGATCATTGAGTCCGACCTATGACCCAACACCACCATGTTCAACTAGACCATGGCCCAGAGTGCCACGTGCAGTCTTTCCTTAAACACCTCTGGTGCGGGTGACTCCCCCACCTTCCTGGGCAGCCCATTCCAATGTCTAATTACCCCTTCTGTAGAGAAATTCTTCCTAACATCCAACCTAAACCTCCCCTGGTGCATCTTAAGACTATATTCTTGCGTCCTGTTGCTGGCTGCCTTGGAGAAGAGGCTGAATCCCACCTGGCTACAAGCTCCTTTCAGGGAGTTGTAGAGAGCAATAGTTTCCCCTGAGACTTTTTCTTCAGGCTAAACA